>JAUJYP020001421.1:0-67565 GCA_030674075.2 Linum usitatissimum | reverse complement strand
CGGCACTTCTCATTTTCGAGTAATTTATGGAAACTCTTTTCGTTTATATGTCATGCTTGAGAATAAGGCATATTGTGAGGGATGAAGCTAGTAAATATGGATGCTAGGGTTGTCGCTTTAGAAAGAAAGTGTCATTTTCTTGAGTTGGAGCAATACAAGTTCCATGCATATGAAAGCACACGATTATAGAAGGAGAATGCTAATGATGCAAAGGTGCTTGGTAAAGTTCATCGAATGCCTTTTCACACGTTTCGACGCCCGTCACTTAGTCATAAGCGATTGGGGTACTCAGGTTTCGAGTGTTTTCAAATGAGTTTGCCAACTCATTGGGACGCTAACCGATTGATCATCGCTTACCACCCACATGCAAGCGGCCAGGAGGAAGTGAAGAATCTTGAGCTAAAGTGGATTTTTTGAAAACCAATCGATAAATCTCGGAAGGAATGGTGAATCACGCTCGATGAGTCTCTTTGGGACTATCAAATTGCGTTCAAGACTCCTACCGGCACTTCTCATTTTCGAGTAGTTTATGGAATCTCTTTTCATTTATATGTCATGCTTGAGAATAAGGCATATTGTGAGGGATGAAGCAAGTAAATATGGATGCTAGGCTTGTCGCTTTAGAAAGAAAGTGCGATTTTCTTGAGTTGGAGCAAGACAAGTTCCATGCATATGAAAGCACACGATTATAGAAGGAGAATGCTAATGATGCAAAGGTGCCTGGTAAAGTTCATCGAATGCCTTTTCACACGTTTCGACGCCCGTCACTCAGTCATAAGCGATTGGGGTACTCAGTTTCAGAGTGTTTTCAAATGAGTTTGCCAACTCATTGGGACAGCTAATCGATTGATCATCGCTTACCACCCACATGCAAGCGGCCAGGAGGAAGTGAAGAATCTTGAGCTAAAGTGGATTTTTTGAAAACCAATCGATAAATCTCGGAAGGACCGGTGAATCACGCTCGATGAGTCTCTTTGGGACTATCAAATTGCGTTCAAGACTCCTACCGGCACTTCTCATTTTCGAGTAGTTTATGGAATCTCTTTTCATTTATATGTCATGCTTGAGAATAAGGCATATTGTGCGGGATGAAGCAAGTAAATATGGATTCTAGGCTTGTCGCTTTAGAAAGAAAGTGTGATTTTCTTGAGTTGGAGCAGTACAAGTTCCATGCATATGAAAGCACACGATTATAGAAGGAGAATGCTAATGATGCAAAGGTGCTGGTAAAGTTCATCGAATGCCTTTTCACACGTTTCGACGCCCGTCACTCAGTCATAAGCGATTGGGGTACTTAGTTTCAGAGTGTTTTCAAATGAGTTTGCCAACTCATTGGGACAGCTAACCGATTGATCATCGCTTACCACCCACATGCAAGCGGCCAGGAGGAAGTGAAGAATCTTGAGCTAAAGTGGATTTTTTGAAAACCAATCGATAAATCTCGGAAGGAATGGTGAATCACGCTCGATGAGTCTCTTTGGGACTATCAAATTGCGTTCAAGACTCCTACCGGCACTTCTCATTTTCGAGTAGTTTATGGAATCTCTTTTCATTTATATGTCATGCTTGAGAATAAGGCATATTGTGCGGGATGAAGCAAGTAAATATGGATGCTAGGCTTGTCGCTTTAGAAAGAAAGTGGGATTTTCTTGAGTTGGAGCAGTACAAGTTCCATGCATATGAAAGCACACGATTATAGAAGGAGAATGCTAATGATGCAAAGGTGCTTGGTAAAGTTCATCGAATGCCTTTTCACACGTTTCGACGCCCGTCACTCAGTCATAAGCGATTGGGGTACTCAGTTTCAGAGTGTTTTCAAATGAGTTTGCCAACTCATTGGGACAGCTAATCGATTGATCATCGCTTACCACCCACATGCAAGCGGCCAGGAGGAAGTGAAGAATCTTGAGCTAAAGTGGATTTTTTGAAAACCAATCGATAAATCTCGGAAGGACTGGTCAATCACGCTCGATGAGTCTCTTTGGGACTATCAAATTGCGTTCAAGACTCCTACCGGCACTTCTCATTTTCGAGTAGTTTATGGAATCTCTTTTCATTTATATGTCATGCTTGAGAATAAGGCATATTGTGCGGGATGAAGCAAGTAAATATGGATGCTAGGCTTGTCGCTTTAGAAAGAAAGTGCGATTTTCTTGAGTTGGAGCAAGTACAAGTTCCATGCATATGAAAGCACACGATTATAGAAGGAGAATGCTAATGATGCAAAGGTGCTTGGTAAAGTTCATCGAATGCCTTTTCACACGTTTCGACGCCCGTCACTTAGTCATAAGCGATTGGGGTACTCGGTTTCGAGTGTTTTCAAATGAGTTTGCCAACTCATTGGGACGGCTAACCGATTGATCATCGCTTACCACCCACTTGCAAGCGGCCGGAGGAAGTGAAGAATCGTGAGCTCAAGTGGATTTTTTGAAAACCAATCGATAAATCTCGGAAGGAATGGTGAATCACGCTCGATGAGTCTCTTTGGGACTATCAAATTGCGTTCAAGACTCCTACCGGCACTTCTCATTTTCGAGTAGTTTATGGAATCTCTTTTCATTTATATGTCATGCTTGAGAATAAGGCATATTGTGCGGGATGAAGCAAGTAAATATGGATGCTAGGCTTGTCGCTTTAGAAAGAAAGTGCGATTTTCTTGAGTTGGAACAGTACAAGTTCCATGCATATGAAAGCACACGATTATAGAAAGAGAATGCTAATGATGCAAAGGTGCTTGGTAAAGTTCATCGAATGCCTTTTCACACGTTTCGACACCCGTCACTCAGTCATAAGCGATTGGGGTACTCGGTTTCGAGTGTTTTCAAATGAGTTTGCCAACTCATTGGGACAGCTAACCGATTGATCATCGCTTACCACCCACATGCAAGCGGCCGGGAGGAAGTAAAGAATCTTGAGCTAAAGTGGATTTTTTGAAAACCAATCGATAAATCTCGGAAGGAATGGTGAATCACGCTCGATGAGTCTCTTTGGGACTATCAAATTGCGTTCAAGACTCCTACCGGCACTTCTCATTTTCGAGTAGTTTATGGAATCTCTTTTCATTTATATGTCATGCTTGAGAATAAGGCATATTGTGCGGGATGAAGCAAGTAAATATGGATGCTAGGCTTGTCGCTTTAGAAAGAAAGTGGGATTTTCTTGAGTTGGAGCAGTACAAGTTCCATGCATATGAAAGCACACGATTATAGAAGGAGAATGCTAATGATGCAAAGGTGCTTGGTAAAGTTCATCGAATGCCTTTTCACACGTTTCGACGCCCGTCACTCGGTCATAAGCGATTGGGGTACTCGGTTTCGAGTGTTTTCAAATGAGTTTGCCAACTCATTGGGACGGCTAATCGATTGATCATCGCTTACCACCCACATGCAAGCGGCCGGGAGGAAGTGAAGAATCTTGAGCTAAAGTGGATTTTTTGAAAACCAATCGATAAATCTCGGAAGGAATGGTGAATCACGCTCGATGAGTCTCTTTGGGACTATCAAATTGCGTTCAAGACTCCTACCGCACTTCTCATTTTCGAGTAGTTTATGGAATCTCTTTTCATTTATATGTCATGCTTGAGAATAAGGCATATTGTGCGGGATGAAGCAAGTAAATATGGATGCTAGGCTTGTCGCTTTAGAAAGAAAGTGGGATTTTCTTGAGTTGGAGCAGTACAAGTTCCATGCATATGAAAGCACACGATTATAGAAGGAGAATGCTAATGATGCAAAGGTGCTTGGTAAAGTTCATCGAATGCCTTTTCACACGTTTCGACGCCCGTCACTCGGTCATAAGCGATTGGGGTACTTAGTTTCGTAGTGTTTTCAAATGAGTTTGCCAACTCATTGGGACAGCTAACCGATTGATCATCGCTTACCACCCACATGCAAGCGGCCAGGAGGAAGTGAAGAATCTTGAGCTAAAGTGGATTTTTTGAAAACCAATCGATAAATCTCGGAAGGACTGGTCAATCACGCTCGATGAGTCTCTTTGGGACTATCAAATTGCGTTCAAGACTCCTACCGGCACTTCTCATTTTCGAGTAGTTTATGGAATCTCTTTTCATTTATATGTCATGCTTGAGAATAAGGCATATTGTGCGGGATGAAGCAAGTAAATATGGATGCTAGGCTTGTCGCTTTAGAAAGAAAGTGGGATTTTCTTGAGTTGGAGCAAGACAAGTTCCATGCATATGAAAGCGCACGATTATAGAAGGAGAATGCTAATGATGCAAAGGTGCTGGTAAAGTTCATCGAATGCCTTTTCACACGTTTCGACGCCCGTCACTTAGTCATAAGCGATTGGGGTACTCAGTTTCAGAGTGTTTTCAAATGTGTTTTCCAACTCATTGGGACAGCTAACCGATTGATCATCGCTTACCACCCACATGCAAGCGGCCAGGAGGAAGTGAAGAATCTTGAGCTAAAGTGGATTTTTTGAAAACCAATCGATAAATCTCGGAAGGACTGGTGAATCACGCTCGATGAGTCTCTTTGGGACTATCAAATTGCGTTCAAGACTCCTATCGGCACTTCTCATTTTCGAGTAGTTTATGGAATCTCTTTTCATTTTTATCTCATGCTTGAGAATAAGGCATATTGTGCGGGATGAAGCAAGTAAATATGGATTCTAGGCTTGTCGCTTTAGAAAGAAAGTGTGATTTTCTTGAGTTGGAGCAGTACAAGTTCCATGCATATGAAAGCACACGATTATAGAAGGAGAATGCTAATGATGCAAAGGTGCTGGTAAAGTTCATCGAATGCCTTTTCACACGTTTCGACACCCGTCACTTAGTCATAAGCGATTGGGGTACTCAGTTTCAGAGTGTTTTCAAATGAGTTTGCCAACTCATTGGGACAGCTAACCGATTGATCATCGCTTACCACCCACATGCAAGCGGCCAGGAGGAAGTAAAGAATCTTGAGCTAAAGTGGATTTTTTGAAAACCAATCGATAAATCTCGGAAGGAATGGTGAATCACGCTCGATGAGTCTCTTTGGGACTATCAAATTGCGTTCAAGACTCCTACGGCACTTCTCATTTTCGAGTAGTTTATGGAATCTCTTTTCATTTATATGTCATGCTTGAGAATAAGGCATATTGTGCGGGATGAAGCAAGTAAATATGGATGCTAGGCTTGTCGCTTTAGAAAGAAAGTGGGATTTTCTTGAGTTGGAGCAGTACAAGTTCCATGCATATGAAAGCACACGATTATAGAAGGAGAATGCTAATGATGCAAAGGTGCTTGGTAAAGTTCATCGAATGCCTTTTCACACGTTTCGACGCCCGTCACTCGGTCATAAGCGATTGGGGTACTTAGTTTCGAGTGTTTTCAAATGAGTTTGCCAACTCATTGGGACAGCTAACCGATTGATCATCGCTTACCACCCACATGCAAGCGGCCGGGAGGAAGTGAAGAATCTTGAGCTAAAGTGGATTTTTTGAAAACCAATCGATAAATCTCGGAAGGAATGGTGAATCACGCTCGATGAGTCTCTTTGGGACTATCAAATTGCGTTCAAGACTCCTACCGGCACTTCTCATTTTCGAGTAGTTTATGGAATCTTTTTTCATTTATATGTCATGCTTGAGAATAAGGCATATTGTGCGGGATGAAGCAAGTAAATATGGATGCTAGGCTTGTCGCTTTAGAAAGAAAGTGGGATTTTCTTGAGTTGGAGCAGTACAAGTTCCATGCATATGAAAGCACACGATTATAGAAGGAGAATGCTAATGATGCAAAGGTGCTGGTAAAGTTCATCGAATGCCTTTTCACACGTTTCGACGCCCGTCACTCAGTCATAAGCGATTGGGGTACTTAGTTTCGAGTGTTTTCAAATGAGTTTGCCAACTCATTGGGACGGCTAACCGATTGATCATCGCTTACCACCCACATGCAAGCGGCCGGGAGGAAGTAAAGAATCTTGAGCTAAAGTGGATTTTTTGAAAACCAATCGATAAATCTCGGAAGGAATGGTGAATCACGCTCGATGAGTCTCTTTGGGACTATCAAATTGCGTTCAAGACTCCTACCGGCACTTCTCATTTTCGAGTAGTTTATGGAATCTCTTTTCATTTATATGTCATGCTTGAGAATAAGGCATATTGTGCGGGATGAAGCAAGTAAATATGGATGCTAGGCTTGTCGCTTTAGAAAGAAAGTGGGATTTTCTTGAGTTGGAGCAGTACAAGTTCCATGCATATGAAAGCACACGATTATAGAAGGAGAATGCTAATGATGCAAAGGTGCTTGGTAAAGTTCATCGAATGCCTTTTCACACGTTTCGACGCCCGTCACTCGGTCATAAGCGATTGGGGTACTCGGTTTCGAGTGTTTTCAAATGAGTTTGCCAACTCATTGGGACAGCTAATCGATTGATCATCGCTTACCACCCACATGCAAGCGGCCAGGAGGAAGTGAAGAATCTTGAGCTAAAGTGGATTTTTTGAAAACCAATCGATAAATCTCGGAAGGAATGGTGAATCACGCTCGATGAGTCTCTTTGGGACTATCAAATTGCGTTCAAGACTCCTACCGGCACTTCTCATTTTCGAGTAGTTTATGGAATCTCTTTTCATTTATATGTCATGCTTGAGAATAAGGCATATTGTGCGGGATGAAGCAAGTAAATATGGATGCTAGGCTTGTCGCTTTAGAAAGAAAGTGGGATTTTCTTGAGTTGGAGCAGTACAAGTTCCATGCATATGAAAGCACACGATTATAGAAGGAGAATGCTAATGATGCAAAGGTGCTTGGTAAAGTTCATCGAATGCCTTTTCACACGTTTCGACGCCCGTCACTCGGTCATAAGCGATTGGGGTACTCGGTTTCGAGTGTTTTCAAATGAGTTTGCCAACTCATTGGGACAGCTAACCGATTGATCATCGCTTACCACCCACATGCAAGCGGCCGGGAGGAAGTGAAGAATCTTGAGCTAAAGTGGATTTTTTGAAAACCAATCGATAAATCTCGGAAGGAATGGTGAATCACGCTCGATGAGTCTCTTTGGGACTATCAAATTGCGTTCAAGACTCCTACCGGCACTTCTCATTTTCGAGTAGTTTATGGAATCTCTTTTCATTTATATGTCATGCTTGAGAATAAGGCATATTGTGCGGGATGAAGCAAGTAAATATGGATGCTAGGCTTGTCGCTTTAGAAAGAAAGTGGGATTTTCTTGAGTTGGAGCGAGTACAAGTTCCATGCATATGAAAGCACACGATTATAGAAGGAGAATGCTAATGATGCAAAGGTGTTGGTAAAGTTCATCGAATGCCTTTTCACACGTTTCGACGCCCGTCACTCGGTCATAAGCGATTGGGGTACTTAGTTTCGAGTGTTTTCAAATGAGTTTGCCAACTCATTGGGACGGCTAACCGATTGATCATCGCTTACCACCCACATGCAAGCGGCCGGGAGGAAGTGAAGAATCTTGAGCTAAAGTGGATTTTTTGAAAACCAATCGATAAATCTCGGAAGGAATGGTGAATCACGCTCGATGAGTCTCTTTGGGACTATCAAATTGCGTTCAAGACTCCTACGGCACTTCTCATTTTCGAGTAGTTTATGGAATCTCTTTTCATTTATATGTCATGCTTGAGAATAAGGCATATTGTGCGGGATGAAGCAAGTAAATATGGATGCTAGGCTTGTCGCTTTAGAAAGAAAGTGGGATTTTCTTGAGTTGGAGCGATACAAGTTCCATGCATATGAAAGCACACGATTATAGAAGGAGAATGCTAATGATGCAAAGGTGCTTTGGTAAAGTTCATCGAATGCCTTTTCACACGTTTCGACGCCCGTCACTCGGTCATAAGCGATTGGGGTACTCGGTTTCGAGTGTTTTCAAATGAGTTTGCCAACTCATTGGGACAGCTAACCGATTGATCATCGCTTACCACCCACATGCAAGCGGCCGGGAGGAAGTAAAGAATCTTGAGCTAAAGTGGATTTTTTGAAAACCAATCGATAAATCTCGGAAGGAATGGTGAATCACGCTCGATGAGTCTCTTTGGGACTATCAAATTGCGTTCAAGACTCCTACCGGCACTTCTCATTTTCGAGTAGTTTATGGAATCTCTTTTCATTTATATGTCATGCTTGAGAATAAGGCATATTGTGCGGGATGAAGCAAGTAAATATGGATGCTAGGCTTGTCGCTTTAGAAAGAAAGTGGGATTTTCTTGAGTTGGAGCAGTACAAGTTCCATGCATATGAAAGCACACGATTATAGAAGGAGAATGCTAATGATGCAAAGGTCTTGGTAAAGTTCATCGAATGCCTTTTCACACGTTTCGACGCCCGTCACTCAGTCATAAGCGATTGGGGTACTCGGTTTCGAGTGTTTTCAAATGAGTTTGCCAACTCATTGGGACGGCTAACCGATTGATCATCGCTTACCACCCACATGCAAGCGGCCGGGAGGAAGTGAAGAATCTTGAGCTAAAGTGGATTTTTTGAAAACCAATCGATAAATCTCGGAAGGAATGGTGAATCACGCTCGATGAGTCTCTTTGGGACTATCAAATTGCGTTCAAGACTCCTACCGGCACTTCTCATTTTCGAGTAGTTTATGGAATCTCTTTTCATTTATATGTCATGCTTGAGAATAAGGCATATTGTGCGGGATGAAGCAAGTAAATATGGATGCTAGGCTTGTCGCTTTAGAAAGAAAGTGGGATTTTCTTGAGTTGGAGCGAGTACAAGTTCCATGCATATGAAAGCACACGATTATAGAAGGAGAATGCTAATGATGCAAAGGTCTTGGTAAAGTTCATCGAATGCCTTTTCACACGTTTCGACGCCCGTCACTCGGTCATAAGCGATTGGGGTACTTAGTTTCGAGTGTTTTCAAATGAGTTTGCCAACTCATTGGGACGGCTAACCGATTGATCATCGCTTACCACCCACATGCAAGCGGCCGGGAGGAAGTGAAGAATCTTGAGCTAAAGTGGATTTTTGAAAACCAATCGATAAATCTCGGAAGGAATGGTGAATCACGCTCGATGAGTCTCTTTGGGACTATCAAATTGCGTTCAAGACTCCTACCGGCACTTCTCATTTTCGAGTAGTTTATGGAATCTCTTTTCATTTATATGTCATGCTTGAGAATAAGGCATATTGTGCGGGATGAAGCAAGTAAATATGGATGCTAGGCTTGTCGCTTTAGAAAGAAAGTGGGATTTTCTTGAGTTGGAGCGAGTACAAGTTCCATGCATATGAAAGCACACGATTATAGAAGGAGAATGCTAATGATGCAAAGGTGGTTGGTAAAGTTCATCGAATGCCTTTTCACACGTTTCGACGCCCGTCACTCGGTCATAAGCGATTGGGGTACTTGGTTTCGAGTGTTTTCAAATGAGTTTGCCAACTCATTGGGACAGCTAACCGATTGATCATCGCTTACCACCCACATGCAAGCGGCCGGGAGGAAGTGAAGAATCTTGAGCTAAAGTGGATTTTTTGAAAACCAATCGATAAATCTCGGAAGGAATGGTGAATCACGCTCGATGAGTCTCTTTGGGACTATCAAATTGCGTTCAAGACTCCTACCGGCACTTCTCATTTTCGAGTAGTTTATGGAATCTCTTTTCATTTATATGTCATGCTTGAGAATAAGGCATATTGTGCGGGATGAAGCAAGTAAATATGGATGCTAGGCTTGTCGCTTTAGAAAGAAAGTGGGATTTTCTTGAGTTGGAGCAGTACAAGTTCCATGCATATGAAAGCGCACGATTATAGAAGGAGAATGCTAATGATGCAAAGGTGCTTGGTAAAGTTCATCGAATGCCTTTTCACACGTTTCGACGCCCGTCACTCGGTCATAAGCGATTGGGGTACTCGGTTTCGAGTGTTTTCAAATGAGTTTGCCAACTCATTGGGACGGCTAATCGATTGATCATCGCTTACCACCCACATGCAAGCGGCCGGGAGGAAGTAAAGAATCTTGAGCTAAAGTGGATTTTTTGAAAACCAATCGATAAATCTCGGAAGGAATGGTGAATCACGCTCGATGAGTCTCTTTGGGACTATCAAATTGCGTTCAAGACTCCTACCGGCACTTCTCATTTTCGAGTAGTTTATGGAATCTCTTTTCATTTATATGTCATGCTTGAGAATAAGGCATATTGTGCGGGATGAAGCAAGTAAATATGGATGCTAGGCTTGTCGCTTTAGAAAGAAAGTGGGATTTTCTTGAGTTGGAGCAGTACAAGTTCCATGCATATGAAAGCACACGATTATAGAAGGAGAATGCTAATGATGCAAAGGTGGTGGTAAAGTTCATCGAATGCCTTTTCACACGTTTCGACGCCCGTCACTCAGTCATAAGCGATTGGGGTACTTGGTTTCGAGTGTTTTCAAATGAGTTTGCCAACTCATTGGGACGGCTAACCGATTGATCATCGCTTACCACCCACATGCAAGCGGCCGGGAGGAAGTAAAGAATCTTGAGCTAAAGTGGATTTTTTGAAAACCAATCGATAAATCTCGGAAGGAATGGTGAATCACGCTCGATGAGTCTCTTTGGGACTATCAAATTGCGTTCAAGACTCCTACCGGCACTTCTCATTTTCGAGTAGTTTATGGAATCTCTTTTCATTTATATGTCATGCTTGAGAATAAGGCATATTGTGCGGGATGAAGCAAGTAAATATGGATGCTAGGCTTGTCGCTTTAGAAAGAAAGTGGGATTTTCTTGAGTTGGAGCGAGTACAAGTTCCATGCATATGAAAGCACACGATTATAGAAGGAGAATGCTAATGATGCAAAGGTCTTGGTAAAGTTCATCGAATGCCTTTTCACACGTTTCGACGCCCGTCACTCGGTCATAAGCGATTGGGGTACTCGGTTTCGAGTGTTTTCAAATGAGTTTGCCAACTCATTGGGACAAGCTAATCGATTGATCATCGCTTACCACCCACATGCAAGCGGCCAGGAGGAAATGAAGAATCATGAGCTCAAGTGGATTTTTTGAAAACCAATCGATCAATCTCGGAAGGACTAGTGAATCACGCTCGATGAGTCTCTTTGTGCCTATCAAATTCCGTTCAAGACTCCTACCGGCACTTCTCATTTTCGAGTATTTTATGGAATCTCTTTTCATTTATATGTCATGCTTGAGAATAAGGCATATTGTGCGGGATGAAGCAAGTAAATATGGATGCTAGGCTTGTCGCTTTAGAAAGAAAGTGCGATTTTCTTGAGTTGGAGCAGTACAAGTTCCATGCATATGAAAGCACACGATTATAGAAGGAGAATGCTAATGATGCAAAGGTGTTTGGTAAAGTTCATCGAATGCCTTTTCACACGTTTCGACGCCCGTCACTCAGTCATAAGTGATTGGGGTACTCAGTTTCAGAGTGTTTTCAAATGAGTTTGCCAATTCATTGGGACAGCTAATCGATTGATCATCGCTTACCACCACATGCAAGCGGCCATGAGGAAGTGCAGAATCGTGAGCTAAAGTGGATTTTTTTAAAACCAATCGATCAATCTCGGAAGGACTGGTGAATCACGCTCGATGAGTCTCTTTGGGACTATCAAATTGCGTTCAAGACTCCTACCGGCACTTCTTATTTTCCAGTAATTTATGGCAACTCTTTTCGTTTATATGTCATGTTTGAGAATAAGGCATATTTTGAGGGATGAAGCTACTAAATATGGATGCTAGGGTTTTCGCTTTAGAAAGAAAGCGCCATTTTCTTGACTTGGAGCAGTACAAGTTCCATGCATATGAAAGCACATGATTATAGAAGGAGAATGCAAATGATGCAAAGGTGCTAGTAAAGTTCATCCAATGCCTTTTCACACGTTTCGACGCCCGTCAGTCAGTCACAAGCGATTGGGGTAATTAGTTTCAGAGTGTTTTCAAATGAGTTTCCCAACTCATTGGAATAGCTAATTGATTGATCATCGCTTACCACCCACATGCAAGCGGCCAGGAGGAAGTGAAGAATCATGAGCTCAAGTGGATTTTTTGAAAACCAATCGATCAATCTCGGAAGGACTGGTGAATCACGCTCGATGAGTCTCTTTGGGACTATCAAATTCCGTTCAAGACTCCTACCGGCACTTCTCATTTTCGAGTAGTTTATGGAATCTCTTTTCATTTATATGTCATGCTTGAGAATAAGGCATATTGTGCGGGATGAAGCAAGTAAATATGGATGCTAGGCTTGTCGCTTTAGAAAGAAAGTGCGATTTTCTTGAGTTGGAGTAGTACAAGTTCCATGCATATGAAAGCACACGATTATAGAAGGTGAATGCAAATGATGCAAAGGTGCTGGTAAAGTTCATCGAATGCCTTTTCACACGTTTCGACGCCCGTCACTCAGTCATAAGTGATTGGGGTACTCAGTTTCAGAGTGTTTTCAAATGAGTTTTCCAATTCATTGGGACAGCTAATCAATTGATCATCGCTTACCACCCACATGCAAGCGGCCAGGAGGAAGTGCAGAATCGTGAGCTAAAGTGGATTTTTTGAAAACCAATCGATCAATCTCGGAAGGACTGGTGAATCACGCTCGATGAGTCTCTTTGGGACTATCAAATTGCGTTCAAGACTCCTACCGGCACTTCTTATTTTCCAGTAATTTATGGCAACTCTTTTCGTTTATATGTCATGTTTGAGAATAAGGCATATACTGAGGGATGAAGCTACTAAATATGGATGCTACGGTTTTCGCTTTAGAAAGAAAGTGCCATTTTCTTGACTTGGAGCAGTACAAGTTCCATGCATATGAAAGCACATGATTACAGAAGGAGAATGCAAATGATGCAAAGGTGATAGTAAAGTTCATCCAATGCCTTTTCACACGTTTCGACGCCCGTCAGTCAGTCACAAGCGATTGGGGTACTCAGTTTCAGAGTGTTTTCAAATGAGTTTCCCAACTCATTGGAATAGCTAATCGATTGATCATCGCTTACCACCCACATGCAAGCGGCCAGGAGGAAGTGAAGAATCATGAGCTCAAGTGGATTTTTTGAAAACCAATAGATCAATCTCGGAAGGACTGGTTTATCACGCTCGATGAGTCTCTTTGGGACTATCAAATTGCGTTCAAGACTCCTACTGGCACTACTCATTTTCGAGTAATTTATGGCAACTCTTTTCGTTTATATGTAATGCTTGAGAATAAGACATATTTTGGGGGTTGAAGCTACTAAACATGGATGCTAGGATTGTCGCTTTAGAAAGAAAGTGCCATTTTCTTGAGTTGGAGGAGTACAAGTTCCATGCATATGAAAGCACACAATTATAGAAGTAGAATTCTAATGATGCAAAGGTGCTGGAAAAGTTCATGCAATGCCTTTTCATACGTTTCGACGCCTGTCACTTAGTCATAAGCGATTGGGGTACTCAGTTTCAGAGTGTTTTCAAATGAGTTTGCCAACTCATTGGGATAGCTAATAGATTGATCATCGATTACCACCCACATGCAAGCGGCCAGGAGGAAGTGAAGAATCATGAGCTCAAGTGGATTTTTTAAAAACCAATCGATCAATCTCGGAAGGACTAGTGAATAACGCTCGATGAGTCTCTTTGAGCCTATCAAGTTGCGTTAAAGACTCCCATCGGCACATCTCATTTTGGAGTAGTTGAAGGCAACACTTTTCATTTATATGTGATGTTTGAGAATAAGACATATTGTGGGGGTTGAAGCTAATAAATATGGATGCTAGGCTTGTCGCTTTAGAAAGAAAGTGTCATTTTCTTGACTTGGAGAAGTACAAGTTCCATGCATATGAAAGCAAACGATTATAGAAAGAGAATGCTAATGATGCAAAGGAGCTAGTAAAGTTCATGCAATGCCTTTTCACACGTTTCGACGCCTGTCACTTACTCATAAGCGATTGGGGTACTCAGTTTCAGAGTGTTTTCAAATGAGTTTCCCAACTCATTAGGACAGCTAATCGATTGATCATCGCTTACCACGCACATGCCATCGGCCAGGAGGAAGTGAAGAATCATGAGCTCAAGTGGATTTTTTGAAAACCAATCGATCAATCTCAGAAGGACTGGTGAACCACGCTCGATGAGTCTGTTTGGGCCTATCAAATTGCATTCAAGACTCCTATTGGCACTTCTCATTTTCAAGAAGTTTATGGCTACACTTTTCATTTATATGTCATGCTTGAGAATAAGGCATATTGTGCGGGATGAAGCAACTAAATATGGATGCTATGGTTTTCGCTTTAGAAAGAAAGTGCCATTTTCTTGACTTGGAGCAGTACAAGTTCCATGCATATGAAAGCACACGATTATAGAAGGAGAATGCTAATGATGCAAAGGTGCTGGAAAAGTTCATGCAATGCCTTTTCATACGTTTCGACGCCTGTCACTCAGTCATAAGCGATTGGGGTACTCAATTTCAGAGTGTTTTCAAATGAATTTGCCAACTCATTGGGATAGCTAATCGATTGATCATCGATTACCACCCACATGCAAGCGGCCAGGAGGAAGTGAAGAATCATGAGCTCAAGTGGATGTTTTAAAAACCAATTGATCAATCTCGGAAGGAGTAGTGAATAACGCTCGATGAGTCTCTTTGAGCCTATCAAGTTGCGTTAAAGACTCCCATCGGCACGTCTCATTTTTGAGTAGTTGAAGAAAACTCTTTTCATTTATATGTGATTTTGAGAATAAGACAGATTGTGGGGGTTGAAGCTACTAAATATGGATGCTAGGCTTGTCGCTTTAGAAAGAAAGTGTCATTTTCTTGAGTTGGAGGAGTACAAGTTCCATGCATATGAAAGCACACGATTATAGAAGGAGAATGCTAATGATGCAAAGGTGCTAGTAAAGTTCATGCCATGCCTTTTCACATGTTTCGACGCCTGTCACTTACTCATAAGCGATTGGGGTACTCAGTTTCAAAGTGTTTTCAAATGAGTTTCCCAACTCATGAGGACAGCTAATCGATTGATCATCGCTTACCACCCACATGCAATCGGCTAGGAGGAAGTGAAGGATCATGAGCTTAAGTGGATTTTTTGAAAACCAATCGATCAATCTCAGAAGGACTGGTGAATCATGCTCGATGAGTCTCTTTGGGACTATCAAATTGCGTTGAAGACTCCTACCGGCACTTCTAATTTCAAGTAATTTATTGCAACTCTTTTCGTTTATATGTCATGCTTGAGAATAAGACATATTGTGGGGGTCAAAGCTAGTAAATATGGATGCTAGGCTTGTCGCTTTAGTAAGAAAGTGCCATTTTCTTGAGTTGGAGGAGAACAAGTTCCATGCATATGAAAGCACACGATTATACAAGGAGAATGCTAATGATGGAAAGGTGCTGGTAAAGTTCATGCAATGCCTTTTCACACGTTTCGACGCCCGTCACTCAAGCATAAGCGATTGGGGTACTCGCAGAGTGTTTTCAAATGAGTTTGCCAACTCATTGGGATAGCTAATCGATTGATCATCGATTACCACCCACATGCAAGCGGAGGAAGTGAAGAATCATGAGCTCAAGTGGATTTTTGAAAACCATACGATCAATCTCGAAGACTAGTGAATCACGCTCGATGAGTCTTGGCTATCAAATTGCGTAAACACTCCCACCACGTCTCATTTTGTAGTAGTTGAAGGAAACTCTTTTCATTTATATGTGATGTTGAGAATAAGATATTGTGGGGAAGCACTAAATAGGATGCTAGGTTGTCGCTTAAAAGAAAGTGTCATTTTCGAGTTGAGGAGTACAAGTTCCATGCATATGAAAGCACATGATTATAGAAGGAGAATGCAAATGATGCAAAGGTGATGGTAAAGTTCATCCAATGCCTTTTCGCACGTTTCGACGCCCGTCACTCGTCACAAGCGATTGGGGTACTCGCTCGAGTGTTTTCGATGAGTTTCCCAACTCATTGGGAAGCTAATCGATTGATCATCGCTTACCACCCACATGCAAGCGGCCGGAGGAAGTGAAGAATCGTGAGGTCAAGTGGATTTTTTAAAACCAATCGATCAATCGCGGAAGGACTGGTTAATCACGGTCGATGAGTCTGTTTGGGCCTATCAAATTGCGTTCAAGACTCCTATCGGCACTTCTCATTTTCGAGTAGTTTATGGCAACTCTTTTCGTTTATATGTCATGCTTGAGAATAAGGCATATTTGGGGGATGAAGCTACTAAACATGGATGCTAGGATTGTCGCTTTAGAAAGAAAGTGCCATTTTCTTGAGTTGGAGGAGTACAATTCCATGCATATGAAAGCACACGATTATAGAAGGAGAATTCTAATGATGCAAAGGTGCTTGGAAAAGTTCATGCAATGCCTTTTCATACGTTTCGACGCCCGTCACTCAGTCATAAGCGATTGGGGTACTCGGTTCGAGTGTTTTCAAATGAGTTTGCCAACTCATTGGGATAGCTAATCGATTGATCATCGATTACCACCCACATGCAAGCGGCCGGGAGGAGTGAAGAATCATGAGCTCAAGTGGATTTTTTAAAACCAATCGATCAATCTCGGAAGGACTAGTGAATAACGCTCGATGAGTCTCTTTGAGCCTATCAATTGCGTTAAAGACTCCCATCGGCACGTCTCATTTTGGAGTAGTTGAAGGCAACTCTTTTCATTTATATGTGATGTTTGAGAATAAGACATATTGTGGGGGTTGAAGCTAATAAATATGGATGCTAGGCTTGTCGCTTTAGAAAGAAAGTGTCATTTTCTTGACTTGGAGAAGTACAAGTTCCATGCATATGAAAGCACACGATTATAGAAAGAGAATGCTAATGATGCAAAGGTGCTAGTAAAGTTCATGCAATGCCTTTTCACACGTTTCGACGCCCGTCACTTACTCATAAGCGATTGGGGTACTCGGTTCGAGTGTTTTCAAATGAGTTTCCCAACTCATTAGGACAGCTAATCGATTGATCATCGCTTACCACGCACATGCCATCGGCCGGGAGGAAGTGAAGAATCATGAGCTCAAGTGGATTTTTTAAAACCAATCGATCAATCTCGGAAGGATCGGTGAACCACGCTAGATGAGTCTCTTTGGGCCTATCAAATTGCATTCAAGACTCCTATTGGCACTTCTCATTTTCGAGTAGTTTATGGCAACACTTTTCATTTATATGTCATGATTGAGAATAAGGCATATTGCGCGGGATGAAGCAAGTAAATATGGATGCTATGGTTTTCGCTTTAGAAAGAAAGTGCCATTTTCTTGACTTGGAGCAGAACAAGTTCCATGCATATGAAAGCACACGATTATAGAAGGAGAATGCTAATGATGCAAAGGTGCTGGAAAAGTTCATGCAATGCCTTTTCATACGTTTCGACGCCTGTCACTCAGTCATAAGCGATTGGGGTACTCAATTTCAGAGTGTTTTCAAATGAATTTGCCAACTCATTGGGATAGCTAATCGATTGATCATCGATTACCACCCACATGCAAGCGGCCGGGAGAAGTGAAGAATCATGAGCTCAAGTGGATGTTTTAAAAACCAATTGATCAATCTCGGAAGGAGTAGTGAATAACGCTCGATGAGTCTCTTTGAGCCTATCAAGTTGCGTTAAAGACTCCCATCGGCACGTCTCATTTTTGAGTAGTTGAAGAAAACTCTTTTCATTTATATGTGATGTTTGAGAATAAGACAGATTGTGGGGGTTGAAGCTACTAAATATGGATGCTAGGCTTGTCGCTTTAGAAAGAAAGTGTCATTTTCTTGAGTTGGAGGAGTACAAGTTCCATGCATATGAAAGCACACGATTATAGAAGGAGAATGCTAATGATGCAAAGGTGCTAGTAAAGTTCATGCCATGCCTTTTCACATGTTTCGACGCCTGTCACTTACTCATAAGCGATTGGGGTACTCAGTTTCAAAGTGTTTTCAAATGAGTTTCCCAACTCATTGAGGACAGCTAATCGATTGATCATCGCTTACCACCCACATGCAATCGGCTAGGAGGAAGTGAAGGATCGTGAGGTTAAGTGGAATTTTTGAAAACCAATCGATCAATCTCAGAAGGACTGGTGAATCATGCTCGATGAGTCTCTTTGGGACTATCAAATTGCGTTGAAGACTCCTACCGGCACTTCTAATTTCAAGTAATTTATTGCAACTCTTTTCGTTTATATGTCATGCTTGAGAATAAGACATATTGTGGGGGATGAAGGTAGTAAATATGGATGCTAGGCTTGTCGCTTTAGTAAGAAAGTGCCATTTTCTTGAGTTGGAGGAGAACAAGTTCCATGCATATGAAAGCACACGATTATACAAGGAGAATGCTAATGATGGAAAGGTGCTTGGTAAAGTTCATGCAATGCCTTTTCACACGTTTCGACGCCCGTCACTCAAGCATAAGCGATTGGGGTACTCGGTTTCGAGTGTTTTCAAATGAGTTTGCCAACTCATTGGGATAGCTAATCGATTGATCATCGATTACCACCCACATGCAAGCGGCTAGGAAGTGAAGAATCATGAGCTCAAGTGGATTTTTTGAAAACCATACGATCAATCTCGGAAAGACTAGTGAATCACGCTCGATGAGTCTCTTTGAGCCTATCAAATTGCGTTAAACACTCCCATCGGCACGTCTCATTTTGTAGTAGTTGAAGGAAACTCTTTTCATTTATATGTGATGCTTGAGAATAAGATATATTGTGGGGGTTGAAGCTACTAAATATGGATGCTAGGCTTGTCGCTTTAGAAAGAAAGTGTCATTTTCTTGAGTTGGAGGAGTACAAGTTCCATGCATATGAAAGCACACGATTATAGAAGGAGAATATTAATGATGCAAAGGTGCTGGTAAAGTTCATGCAATTCCTTTTCGCACGTTTCGACTCACTCAGTCATAAGCGATTGGGGTACTCAGTTTCAGAGTGTTTTCAGATGAGTTTCCCAACTCATTGGGACAGCTAATCGATTGATCATCGCTTACCACCCACATGCAAGCGGCCAGGAGGAAGTGAAGAATCGGGAGGTCAAGTGGAATTTTTTAAAACCAATCGATCAATCTCGGAAGGACTTCTTAATCACGCTCGATGAGCCTCTTTGGGCCTATCAAATTGCGTTCAAGACTCCTATCGGCACTTCTCATTTTTGAGTAGTTTATGGAAACTCTTTTCATTTATATGTCATCCTTGAGAATAAGGCATATTGTGGGGGATGAAGGTACTAAATATGGATGCTAGGCTTGTCACTTTAGAAAGAAAGTGCCATTTTCTTGAGTTGGAGGAGAACAAGTTCCATGCATATGAAAGCACACGATTATACAAGGAGAATGCTAATGATGGAAAGGTGCTTGGTAAAGTTCATGCAATGCCTTTTCACACGTTTCGACGCCCGTCACTCAAGCATAAGCGATTGGGGTACTCGGTTTCGAGTGTTTTCAAATGAGTTTGCCAACTCATTGGGATAGCTAATCGATTGATCATCGATTACCACCCACATGCAAGCGGCTAGGAAGTGAAGAATCATGAGCTCAATTGGATTTTTTGAAAACCATACGATCAATCTCGGAAAGACTAGTGAATCACGCTCGATGAGTCTCTTTGAGCCTATCAAATTGCGTTAAACAGTCCCATCGGCACGTCTCATTTTGTAGTAGTTGAAGAAAACTCTTTTCATTTATATGTGATGCTTGAGAATAAGATATATTGTGGGGGTTGAAGCTACTAAATATGGATGCTAGGCTTGTCGCTTTAGAAAGAAAGTGTCATTTTCTTGAGTTGGAGGACTACAAGTTCCATGCATATGAAAGCACACGATTATAGAAGGAGAATATTAATGATGCAAACGTGCTGGTAAAGTTCATGCAATTCCTTTCCGCACGTTTCGACTCCTGTCACTCAGTCATAAGCGATTGGGGTACTCAGTTTCAGAGTGTTTTCAGATGAGTTTCCCAACTCATTGGGACAGCTAATCGATTGATCATCGCTTACCACCCACATGCAAGCGGCCAAGAGGAAGTGAAGAATCGGGAGGTCAAGTGGAATTTTTTAAAACCAATCGATCAATCTCGGAAGGACTGCTTAATCACGCTCGATGAGCCTCTTTGGGCCTATCAAATTGCGTTCAAGACTCCTATCGGCACTTCTCATTTTTGAGTAGTTTATGGAAACTCTTTTCATTTATATGTCATCCTTGAGAATAAGGCATATTGTGGGGGATGAAGGTACTAAATATGGATGCTAGGCTTGTCACTTTAGAAAGAAAGTGCCATTTTCTTGAGTTGGAGGAGAACAAGTTCCATGCATATGAAAGCACACGATTATACAAGGAGAATGCTAATGATGGAAAGGTGCTTGGTAAAGTTCATGCAATGCCTTTTCACACGTTTCGACGCCCGTCACTCAAGCATAAGCGATTGGGGTACTCGGTTTCGAGTGTTTTCAAATGAGTTTGCCAACTCATTGGGATAGCTAATCGATTGATCATCGATTACCACCCACATGCAAGCGGCTAGGAAGTGAAGAATCATGAGCTCAATTGGATTTTTTGAAAACCATACGATCAATCTCGGAAAGACTAGTGAATCACGCTCGATGAGTCTCTTTGAGCCTATCAAATTGCGTTAAACACTCCCATCGGCACGTCTCATTTTGTAGTAGTTGAAGAAAACTCTTTTCATTTATATGTGATGCTTGAGAATAAGATATATTGTGGGGGTTGAAGCTACTAAATATGGATGCTAGGCTTGTCGCTTTAGAAAGAAAGTGTCATTTTCTTGAGTTGGAGGACTACAAGTTCCATGCATATGAAAGCACACGATTATAGAAGGAGAATATTAATGATGCAAAGGTGCTTGGTAAAGTTCATGCAATTCCTTTTCGCACGTTTCGACTCCCGTCACTCGGTCATAAGCGATTGGGGTACTCGGTTTCGAGTGTTTTCGGATGAGTTTCCCAACTCATTGGGACGGCTAATCGATTGATCATCGCTTACCACCCACATGCAAGCGGCCAGAGGAAGTGAAGAATCGGGAGGTCAAGTGGAATTTTTTAAAACCAATCGATCAATCTCGGAAGGATCGCTTAATCACGCTCGATGAGCCTCTTTGGGCCTATCAAATTGCGTTCAAGACTCCTATCGGCACTTCTCATTTTTGAGTAGTTTATGGAAACTCTTTTCATTTATATGTCATCCTTGAGAATAAGGCATATTGTGGGGGATGAAGGTACTAAATATGGATGCTAGGCTTGTCACTTTAGAAAGAAAGTGCCATTTTCTTGAGTTGGAGGAGAACAAGTTCCATGCATATGAAAGCACACGATTATACAAGGAGAATGCTAATGATGGAAAGGTGCTTGGTAAAGTTCATGCAATGCCTTTTCACACGTTTCGACGCCCGTCACTCAAGCATAAGCGATTGGGGTACTCGGTTTCGAGTGTTTTCAAATGAGTTTGCCAACTCATTGGGATAGCTAATCGATTGATCATCGATTACCACCCACATGCAAGCGGCTAGGAAGTGAAGAATCATGAGCTCAAGTGGATTTTTTGAAAACCATACGATCAATCTCGGAAAGACTAGTGAATCACGCTCGATGAGTCTCTTTGAGCCTATCAAATTGCGTTAAACACTCCCATCGGCACGTCTCATTTTGTAGTAGTTGAAGGCAACTCTTTTCATTTATATGTGATGCTTGAGAATAAGATATATTGTGGGGGTTGAAGCTACTAAATATGGATGCTAGGCTTGTCGCTTTAGAAAGAAAGTGTCATTTTCTTGAGTTGGAGGAGTACAAGTTCCATGCATATGAAAGCACACGATTATAGAAGGAGAATATTAATGATGCAAAGGTGCTGGTAAAGTTCATGCAATTCCTTTTCGCACGTTTCGACTCCCGTCACTCAGTCATAAGCGATTGGGGTACTCAGTTTCAGAGTGTTTTCAGATGAGTTTCCCAACTCATTGGGACAGCTAATCGATTGATCATCGCTTACCACCCACATGCAAGCGGCCAGGAGGAAGTGAAGAATCGGGAGGTCAAGTGGAATTTTTTAAAACCAATCGATCAATCTCGGAAGGAATTCTTAATCACGCTCGATGAGCCTCTTTGGGCCTATCAAATTGCGTTCAAGACTCCTATCGGCACTTCTCATTTTTGAGTAGTTTATGGAAACTCTTTTCATTTATATGTCATCCTTGAGAATAAGGCATATTGTGGGGGATGAAGGTACTAAATATGGATGCTAGGCTTGTCACTTTAGAAAGAAAGTGCCATTTTCTTGAGTTGGAGGAGAACAAGTTCCATGCATATGAAAGCACACGATTATACAAGGAGAATGCTAATGATGGAAAGGTGCTTGGTAAAGTTCATGCAATGCCTTTTCACACGTTTCGACGCCCGTCACTCAAGCATAAGCGATTGGGGTACTCGGTTTCGAGTGTTTTCAAATGAGTTTGCCAACTCATTGGGATAGCTAATCGATTGATCATCGATTACCACCCACATGCAAGCGGCTAGGAAGTGAAGAATCATGAGCTCAAGTGGATTTTTTGAAAACCATACGATCAATCTCGGAAAGACTAGTGAATCACGCTCGATGAGTCTCTTTGAGCCTATCAAATTGCGTTAAACACTCCCATCGGCACGTCTCATTTTGTAGTAGTTGAAGGAAACTCTTTTCATTTATATGTGATGCTTGAGAATAAGATATATTGTGGGGGTTGAAGCTACTAAATATGGATGCTAGGCTTGTCGCTTTAGAAAGAAAGTGTCATTTTCTTGAGTTGGAGGACTACAAGTTCCATGCATATGAAAGCACACGATTATAGAAGGAGAATATTAATGATGCAAAGGTCTTGGTAAAGTTCATGCAATTCCTTTTCGCACGTTTCGACTCCCGTCACTCAGTCATAAGCGATTGGGGTACTCAGTTTCAGAGTGTTTTCAGATGAGTTTCCAAACTCATTGGGACAGCTAATCGATTGATCATCGCTTACCACCCACATGCAAGCGGCCAGGAGGAAGTGAAGAATCGGGAGGTCAAGTGGAATTTTTTAAAACCAATCGATCAATCTCGGAAGGATCGCTTAATCACGCTCGATGAGCCTCTTTGGGCCTATCAAATTGCGTTCAAGACTCCTATCGACACTTCTCATTTTTGAGTAGTTTATGGAAACTCTTTTCATTTATATGTCATCCTTGAGAATAAGGCATATTGTGGGGGATGAAGGTACTAAATATGGATGCTAGGCTTGTCACTTTAGAAAGAAAGTGCCATTTTCTTGAGTTGGAGGAGAACAAGTTCCATGCATATGAAAGCACACGATTATACAAGGAGAATGCTAATGATGGAAAGGTGCTGGTAAAGTTCATGCAATGCCTTTTCACACGTTTCGACGCCCGTCACTCAAGCATAAGCGATTGGGGTACTCAGTTTCGAGTGTTTTCAAATGAGTTTGCCAACTCATTGGGATAGCTAATCGATTGATCATCGATTACCACCCACATGCAAGCGGCCGAAGTGAAGAATCATGAGCTCAAGTGGATTTTTGAAAACCATACGATCAATCTCGAAAAGACTAGTGAATCACGCTCGATGAGTCTCTTTGAGCCTATCAAATTGCGTTAAACACTCCCATCGGCACGTCTCATTTTGTAGTAGTTGAAGGAAACTCTTTTCATTTATATGCGATGCTTGAGAATAAGATATATTGTGGGGGTTGAAGCTACTAAATATGGATGCTAGGCTTGTCGCTTTAGAAAGAAAGTGTCATTTTCTTGAGTTGGAGGAGAACAAGTTCCATGCATATGAAAGCACACGATTATACAAGGAGAATGCTAATGATGGAAAGGTGCTGGTAAAGTTCATGCAATGCCTTTTCACACGTTTCGACGCCCGTCACTCAAGCATAAGCGATTGGGGTACTCGGTTTCGAGTGTTTTCAAATGAGTTTGCCAACTCATTGGGATAGCTAATCAATTGATCATCGATTACCACCCACATGCAAGCGGCTAGGAAGTGAAGAATCATGAGCTCAAGTGGATTTTTTGAAAACCATACGATCAATCTCGGAAAGACTAGTGAATCACGCTCGATGAGTCTCCTTGAGCCTATCAAATTGCGTTAAACACTCCCATCGGCACGTCTCATTTTGTAGTAGTTGAAGGCAACTCTTTTCATTTATATGTGATGCTTGAGAATAAGATATATTGTGGGGGTTGAAGCTACTAAATATGGATGCTAGGCTTGTCGCTTTAGAAAGAAAGTGTCATTTTCTTGAGTTGGAGGAGTACAAGTTCCATGCATATGAAAGCACACGATTATAGAAGGAGAATATTAATGATGCAAAGGTGCTTGGTAAAGTTCATGCAATTCCTTTTCGCACGTTTCGACTCCCGTCACTCGGTCATAAGCGATTGGGGTACTCGGTTTCGAGTGTTTTCGAGATGAGTTTCCCAACTCATTGGGACGGCTAATCGATTGATCATCGCTTACCACCCACATGCAAGCGGCCGGAGGAAGTGAAGAATCGGGAGGTCAAGTGGAATTTTTTAAAACCAATCGATCAATCTCGGAAGGACGCTTAATCACGCTCGATGAGCCTCTTTGGGCCTATCAAATTGCGTTCAAGACTCCTATCGGCACTTCTCATTTTTGAGTAGTTTATGGAAACTCTTTTCATTTATATGTCATCCTTGAGAATAAGGCATATTGTGGGGGATGAAGGTACTAAATATGGATGCTAGGCTTGTCACTTTAGAAAGAAAGTGCCATTTTCTTGAGTTGGAGGAGAACAAGTTCCATGCATATGAAAGCACACGATTATACAAGGAGAATGCTAATGATGGAAAGGTGCTTGGTAAAGTTCATGCAATGACTTTTCACACGTTTCGACGCCCGTCACTCAAGCATAAGCGATTGGGGTACTCGGTTTCGAGTGTTTTCAAATGAGTTTGCCAACTCATTGGGATAGCTAATCGATTGATCATCGATTACCACCCACATGCAAGCGGCTAGGAAGTGAAGAATCATGAGCTCAAGTGGATTTTTTTGAAAACCATACGATCAATCTCGGAAAGACTAGTGAATCACGCTCGATGAGTCTCTTTGAGCCTATCAAATTGCGTTAAACACTCCCATCGGCACGTCTCATTTTGTAGTAGTTGAAGGCAACTCTTTTCATTTATATGTGATGCTTGAGAATAAGATATATTGTGGGGGTTGAAGCTACTAAATATGGATGCTAGGCTTGTCGCTTTAGAAAGAAAGTGTCATTTTCTTGAGTTGGAGGAGTACAAGTTCCATGCATATGAAAGCACACGATTATAGAAGGAGAATATTAATGATGCAAAGGTGCTTGGTAAAGTTCATGCAATTCCTTTTCGCACGTTTCGACTCCCGTCACTCGGTCAAAAGCGTTTGGGGTACTCGGTTTCGAGTGTTTTTAGATGAGTTTCCAAACTCATTGGGACGACTAATCGATTGATCATCGCTTACCACCCACATGCAAGCGGCCAGGAGGAAGTGAAGAATCGAGAGGTCAAGTGGAATTTTTTAAAACCAATCGATCAATCTCGGAAGGACTGCTTAATCACGCTCGATGAGCCTCTTTGGGCCTATCAAATTGCGTTCAAGACTCCTATCGACACTTCTCATTTTTGAGTAGTTTATGGAAACTCTTTTCATTTATATGTCATCCTTGAGAATAAGGCATATTGTGGGGGATGAAGGTACTAAATATGGATGCTAGGCTTGTCACTTTAGAAAGAAAGTGCCATTTTCTTGAGTTGGAGGAGAACAAGTTCCATGCATATGAAAGCACACGATTATACAAGGAGAATGCTAATGATGGAAAGGTGCTTGGTAAAGTTCATGCAATGCCTTTTCACACGTTTCGACGCCCGTCACTCAAGCATAAGCGATTGGGGTACTCGGTTTCGAGTGTTTTCAAATGAGTTTGCCAACTCATTGGGATAGCTAATCGATTGATCATCGATTACCACCCACATGCAAGCGGCCAGGAAGTGAAGAATCATGAGCTCAAGTGGATTTTTTGAAAACCATACGATCAATCTCGAAAAGACTAGTGAATCACGCTCGATGAGTCTCTTTGAGCCTATCAAATTGCGTTAAACACTCCCATCGGCACGTCTCATTTTGTAGTAGTTGAAGGAAACTCTTTTCATTTATATGCGATGCTTGAGAATAAGATATATTGTGGGGGTTGAAGCTACTAAATATGGATGCTAGGCTTGTCGCTTTAGAAAGAAAGTGTCATTTTCTTGAGTTGGAGGAGTACAAGTTCCATGCATATGAAAGCACACGATTATAGAAGGAGAATATTAATGATGCAAAGGTGCTGGTAAAGTTCATGCAATTCCTTTTCGCACGTTTCGACTCCCGTCACTCAGTCAAAAGCGTTTGGGGTACTCAGTTTCAGAGTGTTTTTAGATGAGTTTCCAAACTCATTGGGACAGCTAATCGATTGATCATCGCTTACCACCCACATGCAAGCGGCCAGGAGGAAGTGAAGAATCGAGAGGTCAAGTGGAATTTTTTAAAACCAATCGATCAATCTCGGAAGGACTGCTTAATCACGCTCGATGAGCCTCTTTGGGCCTATCAAATTGCGTTCAAGACTCCTATCGACACTTCTCATTTTTGAGTAGTTTATGGAAACTCTTTTCATTTATATGTCATCCTTGAGAATAAGGCATATTGTGGGGGATGAAGGTACTAAATATGGATGCTAGGCTTGTCACTTTAGAAAGAAAGTGCCATTTTCTTGAGTTGGAGGAGAACAAGTTCCATGCATATGAAAGCACACGATTATACAAGGAGAATGCTAATGATGGAAAGGTGCTGGTAAAGTTCATGCAATGCCTTTTCACACGTTTCGACGCCCGTCACTCAAGCATAAGCGATTGGGGTACTCAGTTTCGGAGTGTTTTCAAATGAGTTTGCCAACTCATTGGGATAGCTAATCGATTGATCATCGATTACCACCCACATGCAAGCGGCCAGAAGTGAAGAATCATGAGCTCAAGTGGATTTTTTGAAAACCATACGATCAATCTCGAAAAGACTAGTGAATCACGCTCGATGAGTCTCTTTGAGCCTATCAAATTGCGTTAAACACTCCCATCGGCACGTCTCATTTTGTAGTAGTTGAAGGAAACTCTTTTCATTTATATGCGATGCTTGAGAATAAGATATATTGTGGGGGTTGAAGCTACTAAATATGGATGCTAGGCTTGTCGCTTTAGAAAGAAAGTGTCATTTTCTTGAGATGGAGGAGTACAAGTTCCATGCATATGAAAGCACACGATTATAGAAGGAGAATATTAATGATGCAAAGGTGCTGGTAAAGTTCATGCAATTCCTTTTCGCACGTTTCGACTCCCGTCACTCAGTCATAAGCGATTGGGGTACTCGCTTTGAGTGTTTTCAGATGAGTTTCCAAACTCATTGGGACAGCTAATCGATTGATCATCGCTTACCACCCACATGCAAGCGGCCAGGAGGAAGTGAAGAATCGGGAGGTCAAGTGGAATTTTTTAAAACCAATCGATCAATCTCGGAAGGACTGCTTAGTCACGCTCGATGAGCCTCTTTGGGCCTAACAAATTGCGTTCAAGACTCCTATCGGCACTTCTCATTTTTGAGTAGTTTATGGAAACTCTTTTCATTTATATGTCATCCTTGAGAATAAGGCATATTGTGGGGGATGAAGGTACTAAATATGGATGCTAGGCTTGTCACTTTAGAAAGAAAGTGCCATTTTCTTGAGTTGGAGGAGAACAAGTTCGATGCATATGAAAGCACACGATTATACAAGGAGAATGCTAATGATGGAAAGGTGCCGGTAAAGTTCATGCAATGCCTTTTCACACGTTTCGACGCCCGTCACTCAAGCATAAGCGATTGGGGTACTCGGTTTCAGAGTGTTTTCAAATGAGTTTGCCAACTCATTGGGATAGCTAATCGATTGATCATCGATTACCACCCACATGCAAGCGGCCAGGAAGTGAAGAATCATGAGCTCAAGTGGATTTTTTGAAAACCATACGATCAATCTCGGAAAGACTAGTGAATCACGCTCGATGAGTCTCTTTGAGCCTATCAAATTGCGTTAAACACTCCCATCGGCACGTCTCATTTTTTAGTAGTTGAAGGAAACTCTTTTCATTTATATGTGATGCTTGACAATAAGATATATTGTGGGGGTTGAAGCTACTAAATATGGATGCTAGGCTTGTCGCTTTAGAAAGAAAGTGTCATTTTCTTGAGTTGGAGGACTACAAGTTCCATGCATATGAAAGCACAAGATTATAGAAGGAGAATATTAAAGATGCAAAGGTGCTGGTAAAGTTCATGCAATTCCTTTTCGCACGTTTCGACTCCCGTCACTCAGTCATAAGCGATTGGGGTACTCAGTTTCAGAGTGTTTTCAGATGAGTTTCCCAACTCATTGGGACAGCTAATCGATTGATCATCGCTTACCACCCACATGCAAGCGGCCGGAGGAAGTGAAGAATCGGGAGGTCAAGTGGAATTTTTTAAAACCAATCGATCAATCTCGGAAGGATCGCTTAATCACGCTCGATGAGCCTCTTTGGGCCTATCAAATTGCGTTCAAGACTCCTATCGGCACTTCTCATTTTTGAGTAGTTTATGGAAACTCTTTTCATTTATATGTCATCCTTGAGAATAAGGCATATTGTGGGGGATGAAGGTACTAAATATGGATGCTAGGCTTGTCACTTTAGAAAGAAAGTGCCATTTTCTTGAGTTGGAGGAGAACAAGTTCCATGCATATGAAAGCACACGATTATACAAGGAGAATGCTAATGATGGAAAGGTGCTGGTAAAGTTCATGCAATGCCTTTTCACACGTTTCGACGCCCGTCACTCAAGCATAAGCGATTGGGGTACTCAGTTTCGAGTGTTTTCAAATGAGTTTGCCAACTCATTGGGATAGCTAATCGATTGATCATCGATTACCACCCACATGCAAGCGGCTAGGAAGTGAAGAATCATGAGCTCAAGTGGATTTTTTGAAAACCATACGATCAATCTCGGAAAGACTAGTGAATCACGCTCGATGAGTCTCTTTGAGCCTATCAAATTGCGTTAAACACTCCCATCGGCACGTCTCATTTTGTAGTAGTTGAAGGAAACTCTTTTCATTTATATGCGATGCTTGAGAATAAGATATATTGTGGGGGTTGAAGCTACTAAATATGGATGCTAGGCTTGTCGCTTTAGAAAGAAAGTGTCATTTTCTTGAGTTGGAGGAGTACAAGTTCCATGCATATGAAAGCACACGATTATAGAAGGAGAATATTAATGATGCAAAGGTGCTGGTAAAGTTCATGCAATTCCTTTTCGCACGTTTCGACTCCCGTCACTCAGTCATAAGCGATTGGGGTACTCAGTTTCAGAGTGTTTTCAGATGAGTTTCCAAACGCATTGGGACAGCTAATCGATTGATCATCGCTTACCACCCACATGCAAGCGGCCGGGAGGAAGTGAAGAATCGGGAGGTCAAGTGGAATTTTTTAAAACCAATCGATCAATCTCGGAAGGATCGCTTAATCACGCTCGATGAGCCTCTTTTGGCCTATCAAATTGCGTTCAAGACTCCTATCGACACTTCTCATTTTTGAGTAGTTTATGGAAACTCTTTTCATTTATATGTCATCCTTGAGAATAAGGCATATTGTGGGGGATGAAGGTACTAAATATGGATGCTAGGCTTGTCACTTTAGAAAGAAAGTGCCATTTTCTTGAGTTGGAGGAGAACAAGTTCCATGCATATGAAAGCACACGATTATACAAGGAGAATGCTAATGATGGAAAGGTGCTTGGTAAAGTTCATGCAATGCCTTTTCACACGTTTCGACGCCCGTCACTCAAGCATAAGCGATTGGGGTACTCGGTTTCGAGTGTTTTCAAATGAGTTTGCCAACTCATTGGGATAGCTAATCGATTGATCATCGATTACCACCCACATGCAAGCGGCTAGGAAGTGAAGAATCATGAGCTCAAGTGGATTTTTTGAAAACCATACGATCAATCTCGGAAAGACTAGTGAATCACGCTCGATGAGTCTCTTTGAGCCTATCAAATTGCGTTAAACACTCCCATCGGCACGTCTCATTTTGTAGTAGTTGAAGGAAACTCTTTTCATTTATATGTGATGCTTGAGAATAAGATATATTGTGGGGGTTGAAGCTACTAAATATGGATGCTAGGCTTGTCGCTTTAGAAAGAAAGTGTCATTTTCTTGAGTTGGAGGACTACAAGTTCCATGCATATGAAAGCACACGATTATAGAAGGAGAATATTAATGATGCAAAGGTGCTGGTAAATTTCATGCAATTCCTTTTCGCACGTTTCGACTCCCGTCACTCAGTCATAAGCGATTGGGGTACTCAGTTTCAGAGTGTTTTCAGATGAGTTTCCCAACTCATTGGGACAGCTAATCGATTGATCATCGCTTACCACCCACATGCAAGCGGCCGGGAGGAAGTGAAGAATCGGGAGGTCAAGTGGAATTGTTTAAAACCAATCGATCAATCTCGGAAGGATCGCTTAATCACGCTCGATGAGCCTCTTTGGGCCTATCAAATTGCGTTCAAGACTCCTATCGGCACTTCTCATTTTTGAGTAGTTTATGGAAACTCTTTTCATTTATATGTCATCCTTGAGAATAAGGCATATTGTGGGGGATGAAGGTACTAAATATGGATGCTAGGCTTGTCACTTTAGAAAGAAAGTGCCATTTTCTTGAGTTGGAGGAGAACAAGTTCCATGCATATGAAAGCACACGATTATACAAGGAGAATGCTAATGATGGAAAGGTGCTTGGTAAAGTTCATGCAATGCCTTTTCACACGTTTCGACGCCCGTCACTCAAGCATAAGCGATTGGGGTACTCGGTTTCAGAGTGTTTTCAAATGAGTTTGCCAACTCATTGGGATAGCTAATCGATTGATCATCGATTACCACCCACATGCAAGCGGCCAGGAAGTGAAGAATCATGAGCTCAAGTGGATTTTTTGAAAACCATACGATCAATCTCGGAAAGACTAGTGAATCACGCTCGATGAGTCTCTTTGAGCCTATCAAATTGCGTTAAACACTCCCATCGGCACGTCTCATTTTGTAGTAGTTGAAGGAAACTCTTTTCATTTATATGCGATGCTTGAGAATAAGATATATTGTGGGGGTTGAAGCTACTAAATATGGATGCTAGGCTTGTCGCTTTAGAAAGAAAGTGTCATTTTCTTGAGTTGGAGGAGTACAAGTTCCATGCATATGAAAGCACACGATTATAGAAGGAGAATATTAATGATGCAAAGGTGCTGGTAAAGTTCATGCAATTCCTTTTCGCACGTTTCGACTCCCGTCACTCAGTCATAAGCGATTGGGGTACTCAGTTTCAGAGTGTTTTCAGATGAGTTTCCAAACTCATTGGGACGACTAATCGATTGATCATCGCTTACCACCCACATGCAAGCGGCCGGGAGGAAGTGAAGAATCGGGAGGTCAAGTGGAATTTTTTAAAACCAATCGATCAATCTCGGAAGGATCGCTTAATCACGCTCGATGAGCCTCTTTGGGCCTATCAAATTGCGTTCAAGACTCCTATCGACACTTCTCATTTTTGAGTAGTTTATGGAAACTCTTTTCATTTATATGTCATCCTTGAGAATAAGGCATATTGTGGGGGATGAAGGTACTAAATATGGATGCTAGGCTTGTCACTTTAGAAAGAAAGTGCCATTTTCTTGAGTTGGAGGAGAACAAGTTCCATGCATATGAAAGCACACGATTATACAAGGAGAATGCTAATGATGGAAAGGTGCTTGGTAAAGTTCATGCAATGCCTTTTCACACGTTTCGACGCCCGTCACTCAAGCATAAGCGATTGGGGTACTCAGTTTCAGAGTGTTTTCAAATGAGTTTGCCAACTCATTGGGATAGCTAATCGATTGATCATCGATTACCACCCACATGCAAGTGGCTAGGAAGTGAAGAATCATGAGCTCAAGTGGATTTTTTGAAAACCATACGATCAATCTCGGAAAGACTAGTGAATCACGCTCGATGAGTCTCTTTGAGCCTATCAAATTGCGTTAAACACTCCCATCGGCACGTCTCATTTTGTAGTAGTTGAAGGCAACTCTTTTCATTTATATGTGATGCTTGAGAATAAGATATATTGTGGGGGTTGAAGCTACTAAATATGGATGCTAGGCTTGTCGCTTTAGAAAGAAAGTGTCATTTTCTTGAGTTGGAGGACTACAAGTTCCATGCATATGAAAGCACACGATTATAGAAGGAGAATATTAATGATGCAAAGGTGCTTGGTAAAGTTCATGCAATTCCTTTTCGCACGTTTCGACTCCCGTCACTCGGTCATAAGCGATTGGGGTACTCGGTTTCGAGTGTTTTCGGATGAGTTTCCCAACTCATTGGGACGGCTAATCGATTGATCATCGCTTACCACCCACATGCAAGCGGCCGGAGGAAGTGAAGAATCGGGAGGTCAAGTGGAATTTTTTAAAACCAATCGATCAATATCGGAAGGATCGCTTAATCACGCTCGATGAGCCTCTTTGGGCCTATCAAATTGCGTTCAAGACTCCTATCGGCACTTCTCATTTTTGAGTAGTTTATGGAAACTCTTTTCATTTATATGTCATCCTTGAGAATAAGGCATATTGTGGGGGATGAAGGTACTAAATATGGATGCTAGGCTTGTCACTTTAGAAAGAAAGTGCCATTTTCTTGAGTTGGAGGAGAACAAGTTCCATGCATATGAAAGCACACGATTATACAAGGAGAATGCTAATGATGGAAAGGTGCTTGGTAAAGTTCATGCAATGCCTTTTCACACGTTTCGACGCCCGTCACTCAAGCATAAGCGATTGGGGTACTCGGTTTCGAGTGTTTTCAAATGAGTTTGCCAACTCATTGGGATAGCTAATCGATTGATCATCGATTACCACCCACATGCAAGCGGCTAGGAAGTGAAGAATCATGAGCTCAAGTGGATTTTTTGAAAACCATACGATCAATCTCGGAAAGACTAGTGAATCACGCTCGATGAGTCTCTTTGAGCCTATCAAATTGCGTTAAACACTCCCATCGGCACGTCTCATTTTGTAGTAGTTGAAGGAAACTCTTTTCATTTATATGCGATGCTTGAGAATAAGATATATTGTGGGGGTTGAAGCTACTAAATATGGATGCTAGGCTTGTCGCTTTAGAAAGAAAGTGTCATTTTCTTGAGTTGGAGGAGTACAAGTTCCATGCATATGAAAGCACACGATTATAGAAGGAGAATATTAATGATGCAAAGGTGCTGGTAAAGTTCATGCAATTCCTTTTCGCACGTTTCGACTCCCGTCACTCAGTCATAAGCGATTGGGGTACTCAGTTTCAGAGTGTTTTCAGATGAGTTTCCAAACTCATTGGGACGACTAATCGATTGATCATCGCTTACCACCCACATGCAAGCGGCCAGGAGGAAGTGAAGAATCGGGAGGTCAAGTGGAATTTTTTAAAACCAATCGATCAATCTCGGAAGGACTGCTTAATCACGCTCGATGAGCCTCTTTGGGCCTATCAAATTGCGTTCAAGACTCCTATCGACACTTCTCATTTTTGAGTAGTTTATGGAAACTCTTTTCATTTATATGTCATCCTTGAGAATAAGGCATATTGTGGGGGATGAAGGTACTAAATATGGATGCTAGGCTTGTCACTTTAGAAAGAAAGTGCCATTTTCTTGAGTTGGAGGAGAACAAGTTCCATGCATATGAAAGCACACGATTATACAAGGAGAATGCTAATGATGGAAAGGTGCTTGGTAAAGTTCATGCAATGCCTTTTCACACGTTTCGACGCCCGTCACTCAAGCATAAGCGATTGGGGTACTCGGTTTCGAGTGTTTTCAAATGAGTTTGCCAACTCATTGGGATAGCTAATCGATTGATCATCGATTACCACCCACATGCAAGTGGCTAGGAAGTGAAGAATCATGAGCTCAAGTGGATTTTTTGAAAACCATACGATCAATCTCGGAAAGACTAGTGAATCACGCTCGATGAGTCTCTTTGAGCCTATCAAATTGCGTTAAACACTCCCATCGGCACGTCTCATTTTGTAGTAGTTGAAGGCAACTCTTTTCATTTATATGTGATGCTTGAGAATAAGATATATTGTGGGGGTTGAAGCTACTAAATATGGATGCTAGGCTTGTCGCTTTAGAAAGAAAGTGTCATTTTCTTGAGTTGGAGGACTACAAGTTCCATGCATATGAAAGCACACGATTATAGAAGGAGAATATTAATGATGCAAAGGTGCCGGTAAAGTTCATGCAATTCCTTTTCGCACGTTTCGACTCCCGTCACTCGCTCATAAGCGATTGGGGTACTCGGTTTCGTAGTGTTTTCGCATGAGTTTCCCAACTCATTGGGACAGCTAATCGATTGATCATCGCTTACCACCCACATGCAAGCGGCCGGGAGGAAGTGAAGAATCGGGAGGTCAAGTGGAATTTTTTAAAACCAATCGATCAATCTCGGAAGGATCGCTTAATCACGCTCGATGAGCCTCTTTGGGCCTATCAAATTGCGTTCAAGACTCCTATCGGCACTTCTCATTTTTGAGTAGTTTATGGAAACTCTTTTCATTTATATGTCATCCTTGAGAATAAGGCATATTGTGGGGGATGAAGGTACTAAATATGGATGCTAGGCTTGTCACTTTAGAAAGAAAGTGCCATTTTCTTGAGTTGGAGGAGAACAAGTTCCATGCATATGAAAGCACACGATTATACAAGGAGAATGCTAATGATGGAAAGGTGCTGGTAAAGTTCATGCAATGCCTTTTCACACGTTTCGACGCCCGTCACTCAAGCATAAGCGATTGGGGTACTCAGTTTCGAGTGTTTTCAAATGAGTTTGCCAACTCATTGGGATAGCTAATCGATTGATCATCGATTACCACCCACATGCAAGCGGCTAGGAAGTGAAGAATCATGAGCTCAAGTGGATTTTTTGAAAACCATACGATCAATCTCGGAAAGACTAGTGAATCACGCTCGATGAGTCTCTTTGAGCCTATCAAATTGCGTTAAACACTCCCATCGGCACGTCTCATTTTGTAGTAGTTGAAGGAAACTCTTTTCATTTATATGCGATGCTTGAGAATAAGATATATTGTGGGGGTTGAAGCTACTAAATATGGATGCTAGGCTTGTCGCTTTAGAAAGAAAGTGTCATTTTCTTGAGTTGGAGGAGTACAAGTTCCATGCATATGAAAGCACACGATTATAGAAGGAGAATATTAATGATGCAAAGGTGCTTGGTAAAGTTCATGCAATTCCTTTTCGCACGTTTCGACTCCCGTCACTCGCTCATAAGCGATTGGGGTACTCGGTTTCGAGTGTTTTCGCATGAGTTTCCAAACTCATTGGGACAGCTAATCGATTGATCATCGCTTACCACCCACATGCAAGCGGCCGGGAGGAAGTGAAGAATCGGGAGGTCAAGTGGAATTTTTTAAAACCAATCGATCAATCTCGGAAGGATCGCTTAATCACGCTCGATGAGCCTCTTTGGGCCTATCAAATTGCGTTCAAGACTCCTATCGACACTTCTCATTTTTGAGTAGTTTATGGAAACTCTTTTCATTTATATGTCATCCTTGAGAATAAGGCATATTGTGGGGGATGAAGGTACTAAATATGGATGCTAGGCTTGTCACTTTAGAAAGAAAGTGCCATTTTCTTGAGTTGGAGGAGAACAAGTTCCATGCATATGAAAGCACACGATTATACAAGGAGAATGCTAATGATGGAAAGGTGCCGGTAAAGTTCATGCAATGCCTTTTCACACGTTTCGACGCCCGTCACTCAAGCATAAGCGATTGGGGTACTCGGTTTCGAGTGTTTTCAAATGAGTTTGCCAACTCATTGGGATAGCTAATCGATTGATCATCGATTACCACCCACATGCAAGTGGCTAGGAAGTGAAGAATCATGAGCTCAAGTGGATTTTTTGAAAACCATACGATCAATCTCGGAAAGACTAGTGAATCACGCTCGATGAGTCTCTTTGAGCCTATCAAATTGCGTTAAACACTCCCATCGGCACGTCTCATTTTGTAGTAGTTGAAGGCAACTCTTTTCATTTATATGTGATGCTTGAGAATAAGATATATTGTGGGGGTTGAAGCTACTAAATATGGATGCTAGGCTTGTCGCTTTAGAAAGAAAGTGTCATTTTCTTGAGTTGGAGGACTACAAGTTCCATGCATATGAAAGCACACGATTATAGAAGGAGAATATTAATGATGCAAAGGTGCTGGTAAAGTTCATGCAATTCCTTTTCGCACGTTTCGACTCCCGTCACTCAGTCATAAGAGATTGGGGTACTCAGTTTCAGAGTGTTTTCAGATGAGTTTCCCAACTCATTGGGACAGCTAATCGATTGATCATCGCTTACCACCCACATGCAAGCGGCCGGGAGGAAGTGAAGAATCGGGAGGTCAAGTGGAATTTTTTAAAACCAATCGATCAATCTCGGAAGGAATTCGCTTAATCACGCTCGATGAGCCTCTTTGGGCCTATCAAATTGCGTTCAAGACTCCTATCGGCACTTCTCATTTTTGAGTAGTTTATGGAAACTCTTTTCATTTATATGTCATCCTTGAGAATAAGGCATATTGTGGGGGATGAAGGTACTAAATATGGATGCTAGGCTTGTCACTTTAGAAAGAAAGTGCCATTTTCTTGAGTTGGAGGAGAACAAGTTCCATGCATATGAAAGCACACGATTATACAAGGAGAATGCTAATGATGGAAAGGTGCTGGTAAAGTTCATGCAATGCCTTTTCACACGTTTCGACGCCCGTCACTCAAGCATAAGCGATTGGGGTACTCAGTTTCAGAGTGTTTTCAAATGAGTTTGCCAACTCATTGGGATAGCTAATCGATTGATCATCGATTACCACCCACATGCAAGCGGCCAGGAAGTGAAGAATCATGAGCTCAAGTGGATTTTTTGAAAACCATACGATCAATCTCGGAAAGACTAGTGAATCACGCTCGATGAGTCTCTTTGAGCCTATCAAATTGCGTTAAACACTCCCATCGGCACGTCTCATTTTGTAGTAGTTGAAGGAAACTCTTTTCATTTATATGCGATGCTTGAGAATAAGATATATTGTGGGGGTTGAAGCTACTAAATATGGATGCTAGGCTTGTCGCTTTAGAAAGAAAGTGTCATTTTCTTGAGTTGGAGGAGTACAAGTTCCATGCATATGAAAGCACACGATTATAGAAGGAGAATATTAATGATGCAAAGGTGCTGGTAAAGTTCATGCAATTCCTTTTCGCACGTTTCGACTCCCGTCACTCAGTCATAAGCGATTGGGGTACTCAGTTTCAGAGTGTTTTCAGATGAGTTTCCAAACTCATTGGGACAGCTAATCGATTGATCATCGCTTACCACCCACATGCAAGCGGCCAGGAGGAAGTGAAGAATCGGGAGGTCAAGTGGAATTTTTTAAAACCAATCGATCAATCTCGGAAGGACTGCTTAATCACGCTCGATGAGCCTCTTTGGGCCTATCAAATTGCGTTCAAGACTCCTATCGACACTTCTCATTTTTGAGTAGTTTATGGAAACTCTTTTCATTTATATGTCATCCTTGAGAATAAGGCATATTGTGGGGGATGAAGGTACTAAATATGGATGCTAGGCTTGTCACTTTAGAAAGAAAGTGCCATTTTCTTGAGTTGGAGGAGAACAAGTTCCATGCATATGAAAGCACACGATTATACAAGGAGAATGCTAATGATGGAAAGGTGCTGGTAAAGTTCATGCAATGCCTTTTCACACGTTTCGACGCCCGTCACTCAAGCATAAGCGATTGGGGTACTCAGTTTCAGAGTGTTTTCAAATGAGTTTGCCAACTCATTGGGATAGCTAATCGATTGATCATCGATTACCACCCACATGCAAGCGGCTAGGAAGTGAAGAATCATGAGCTCAAGTGGATTTTTTGAAAACCATACGATCAATCTCGGAAAGACTAGTGAATCACGCTCGATGAGTCTCTTTGAGCCTATCAAATTGCGTTAAACACTCCCATCGGCACGTCTCATTTTGTAGTAGTTGAAGGCAACTCTTTTCATTTATATGTGATGCTTGAGAATAAGATATATTGTGGGGGTTGAAGCTACTAAATATGGATGCTAGGCTTGTCGCTTTAGAAAGAAAGTGTCATTTTCTTGAGTTGGAGGACTACAAGTTCCATGCATATGAAAGCACACGATTATAGAAGGAGAATATTAATGATGCAAAGGTGCTGGTAAAGTTCATGCAATTCCTTTTCGCACGTTTCGACTCCCGTCACTCAGTCATAAGCGATTGGGGTACTCAGTTTCAGAGTGTTTTCAGATGAGTTTCCCAACTCATTGGGACGGCTAATCGATTGATCATCGCTTACCACCCACATGCAAGCGGCCAGGAGGAAGTGAAGAATCGGGAGGTCAAGTGGAATTTTTTAAAACCAATCGATCAATCTCGGAAGGACTGCTTAATCACGCTCGATGAGCCTCTTTGGGCCTATCAAATTGCGTTCAAGACTCCTATCGGCACTTCTCATTTTTGAGTAGTTTATGGAAACTCTTTTCATTTATATGTCATCCTTGAGAATAAGGCATATTGTGGGGGATGAAGGTACTAAATATGGATGCTAGGCTTGTCACTTTAGAAAGAAAGTGCCATTTTCATGAGTTGGAGGAGAACAAGTTCCATGCATATGAAAGCACACGATTATACAAGGAGAATGCTAATGATGGAAAGGTGCTTGGTAAAGTTCATGCAATGCCTTTTCACACGTTTCGACGCCCGTCACTCAAGCATAAGCGATTGGGGTACTCGGTTTCGAGTGTTTTCAAATGAGTTTGCCAACTCATTGGGATAGCTAATCGATTGATCATCGATTACCACCCACATGCAAGCGGCCGAAGTGAAGAATCATGAGCTCAAGTGGATTTTTTGAAAACCATACGATCAATCTCGGAAAGACTAGTGAATCACGCTCGATGAGTCTCTTTGAGGCTATCAAATTGCGTTAAACACTCCCATCGGCACGTCTCATTTTGTAGTAGATGAAGGCAACTCTTTTCATTTATATGTGATGCTTGAGAATAAGACATATTGTGGGGGTTGAAGCTACTAAATATGGATGCTAGGCTTGTCGCTTTAGAAAGAAAGTGTCATTTTCTTGAGTTGGAGGAGTACAAGTTCCATGCATATGAAAGCACACGATTATAGAAGGAGAATGCTAACGATGTAAAGGTGCTAGTAAAGTTCATCCAATGCCTTTTCACACGTTTCGACGCCTGTCACTTAGTCATAAGCGATTGGGGTACTCAGTTTCAGAGTGTTTTCAAATGAGTTTCCCAACTCATTAGGACAGCTAATCGATTGATCATCGCTTACCACCCACATGCAATCGGTCAGGAGGAAGTGAAGAATCGTGAGCTCAAGTGGATTTTTTTAAAACCAATCAATCAATCTCAGAAGGACTGCTTAATCATGCTCGATGAGCCTCTTTGGGCCTATCAAATTGCGTTCAAGACTCCTATCGGCACTTCTCATTTTTGAGTAGTTTATGGAAACTCTTTTTCATTTATATGTCATCCTTGAGAATAAGGCATATTGTGGGGGATGAAGGTACTAAATATGGATGCTAGGCTTGTCACTTTAGAAAGAAAGTGACATTTTCTTGAGTTGGAGGAGTACATGTTCCATGCATATGAAAGCACACGATTATAGAAGGAGAATGCTAATGATGCAAAGGTGCTGGAAAAGTTCATGCAATGCCTTTTCACACGTTTCGACGCTTGTCACGCAGTCATAAGCGATTGGGGTACTCAGTTTCAGAGTGTTTTCAAATGAGTTTGCCAACTCATTGGGATAGCTAATCGATTGATTATCGATTACCACCCACATGCAAGCGGCTAGGAGGAAGTGAAGAATCATGAGCTCAAGTGGATTTTTTAAAAACCAATCGATCAATCTCGAAAGGACTAGTGAATCACGCTCGATGAGTCTCTTTGAGCCTATCAAATTGCGTTAAACACTCCCATCGGCACGTCTCATTTTGTAGTAGTTGAAGGCAACTCTTTTCATTTATATGTGATGCTTGAGAATAAGACATATTGTGGGGGTTGAAGCTACTAAATATGAATGCTAGGCTTGTCGCTTTAGAAAGAAAGTGTCATTTTCTTGAGTTTGAGGAGTACAAGTTCCATGCATATGAAAGCACACGATTATAGAAGGAGAATATTAATGATGCAAAGGTGCTGGTAAAGTTCATGCAATTCCTTTTCGCACGTTTCGACTCCCGTCACTCAGTCATAAGTGATTGGGGTACTCAGTTTGAGTGTTTTCGGATGAGTTTCCCAACTCATTGGGACAACTTAATCGATTGATCATCGCTTACCACCCACATGCAAGCGGCCAGGAGGAAGTGAAGAATCATGAGCTCAAGTGGAATTTTTTAAAACCAATCGATCAATCTCAGAAGGACTGCTTAATCACGCTCGATGAGCCTCTTTGGGCCCATCAAATTGCGTTCAAGACTGCTATCGGCACTTCTCATTTTTGAGTAGTTTATGGAAACTCTTTTCATTTATATGTCATCCTTGAGAATATGGCATATTGTGGGGGATGAAGGTACTAAATATGGATGCTAGGCTTGTCACTTTAGAAAGAAAGTGCCATTTTCTTGAGTTGGAGGAGAACAAGCTCCATGCATATGAAAGCACACGATTATACAAGGAGAATGCTAATGACGGAAAGGTGCTGGTAAAGTTCATGCAATGCCTTTTCACACGTTTCGACGCCCGTCACTCAAGCATAAGCGATTGGGGTACTCAGTTTCAGAGTGTTTTCAAATGAGTTTGCCAACTCATTGGGATAGCTAATAGATTGATCATCGATTACCACCCACATGCAAGCGGCCAGGAGGAAGTGAAGAATCGTGAGCTCAAGTGGATTATTTTAAAACCAATGGATCAATCTCGGAGGACTGGTTAATCGTGCTCGATGAGCCTCTTTGGACCTATCAAATTGCGTTCAAGACTCCTATCGGCACTTCTCAATTTCAAGTAGTTTATGAAAACTCTTTTCATTTATATGTCATGTTTGAGAATAAGGCATATTGTGGGGGATGAAGGTACTAAATATGGATGCTAGGCTTGTCACTTTAGAAAGAAAGTGCCATTTTCTTGAGTTGGAGGAGAACAAGCTCCATGCATATGAAAGCACACGATTATACAAGGAGAATGCTAATGACGGAAAGGTGCTGGTAAAGTTCATGCAATGCCTTTTCACACGTTTCGACGCCCGTCACTCAAGCATAAGCGATTGGGGTACTCAGTTTCGTAGTGTTTTCAAATGAGTTTGCCAACTCATTGGGATAGCTAATAGATTGATCATCGATTACCACCCACATGCAAGCGGCCGAGGAAGTGAAGAATCGTGAGCTCAAGTGGATTATTTTAAAACCAATGGATCAATCTCGGAAGGACTGGTTAATCGTGCTCGATGAGCCTCTTTGGACCTATCAAATTGCGTTCAAGACTCCTATCGGCACTTCTCAATTTCAAGTAGTTTATGGAAACTCTTTTCATTTATATGTCATGTTTGAGAATAAGGCATATTGTTGGGGATGAAGCAACTAAATATGGATGCTAGGCTTGTCACTTTAGAAAGAACGTGTCATTTTCTTGAGTTGAAGGAGAACAGGTTCCATGCATATGAAAGCACACGATTATACAAGGAGAATGCTAATGATGCAAAGGTGCTGGTAAACTTCATGCAATGCCTTTTCACACGTTTCGAGGCCCGTCACTCAGTCATAAGCGATTGGGCTACTCACTTTCAAAGTGTTTTCAAATGAGTTTCCCAACTCATTGGGACAGCTAATCGATTGATCATCGCTTACCACCCACATGCAAGCGGCCAGGAGGAAGTGAAGAATCATGAGCTCAAGTGGATTTTTTTAAAACCAATCGATCAATCTCGGAAGGACTGGTTAATCATGCTCGATGAGACTCTTTGGACCTATCAAATTGCGTTCAAGACTCCTATCGGCACTTCTCAATTTCGAGTAGTTTATGGAAACTCTTTTCATTTATATGTCATGCTTGAGAATAACGCATATTGTGGGGGATGAAGCTACTAAATATGGATGCTAGGCTTGTCACTTTAGAAAGAACGTGTCATTTTCTTGAGTTGGAGGAGAACAAGTTCCATTCATATGAAAGCACATGTTTATACAAGGACAATGTTAATGATGCAAAGGTGTTGGTAAAGTTCATGCAATGCCTTTTCACACGTTTCGACGCCCGTCACTCAATAATAAGCGATTGGGGTACTCAGTTTTAGAGTGTTTTCAAATGAGTTTGCCAACTCATTAGGACAGCTAATCGATTGATCTTCGATTACCACCCACTTGCAAGCTGCCAGGAGGAAGTGAAGAGTCATGAGCTCAAGTGGATTTTATAACAAACCAATCGATCAATCTCGGAAGGACTAGTGAATCACGCTCGATGAGTCTCTTTGGGCCTATAAAATTGCATTCAAGACTTGCATCGGCACGTCTCATTTTTTAGTAGTTTAAGGCAACTCTTTTCTTTTCTATGTGATGCTTGAGAATAAGGCATATTGTGGGAGTTAAAGCTACTAAATATGGATGATAGGCTTGTCGCTTTAGAAAGAAAGTGCCATTTTCTTGAGTTGGACGAGTACATGTTCCATGAATATGAAAGCACACGATTATAGAAGGAGAATGCTAATGATGCAAAGGTGCTGGTAAAGTTCATACAATGCCTTTTCACACGTTTCGACGCCTGTCACTCAGTCATAAGCGATTGGGGTACTCAGTTTCAGAGTGTTTTCAAATGAGTTTCCCAACTCATTGGGACAGCTAATCGATTGATCATCGCTTACCACGCACATGCAAGCGGCCAGGAGAAAGTGAAGAATCATGTGCTCATGTGGATTTTCTTAAAACCCATCGATCAATCTCGGAAATACTGGTTAATCGCGCTCGATGAACCTCTTTGGGCCTATCAAATTGCGTTCAAGACTCCTATCGACACTTCTCAAATTCGAGTAGTTTATTTGAACTCTTTTCATTTATATGTCATGCTTGAGAATAAGGCATATTGTGGGGGATAAAGCTACAAAATATGGATGCTAGGCTTGTCACTTTAGAACGAAAGTGCCATTTTCTTCAGTTGGAGGAGTACAAGTTCCATGCATATGAAAGCACATGATTATAGAAGGAGAATGCTAATGATGCAAAGGTGCAGGTAAAGTTCATGCAATGCCTTTTCACATGTTTCGAGGCCCGTCACTCAATCATAAGCAATTGGGGTACTTAGTTTCAGAGTGTATTCAAATGAGTTTCCCAACTCATTGGGACAGCTAATCGATTGATAATCGCTTACCACCCACATGGAAGCGGCCAGGAGGAAGTGAAGAATCATGAGCTCAAGTGGATTTTTTAAAAACCAATCGATCAATCTCGGAAGGACTGGTGAATCATGCTCGATGAGTCTCTTCGGGCCTATCGAATTGCGTTCAAGACTCCCATCGGCACGTCTCATTTTTAGTAGTTTAAGGCAACTCTTTTCATTTATATGTCTTGCTTGAGAATTAGACTTATTGTGGGGGTTGAAGCTACTAAATATGGATGCTAGGCTTGTCGCTTTAGAAAGAACGTGCCATTTTCTTGAGTGGGAGGACTACAACTTCCATGCATATGAAAGCACACGATTATAGAAGGAGAATGCTAATGATGCAAAGGTGCTAGTAAAGTTCACGCAATGCCTTTTCACACGTTTCGACACCCGTCACTCAGTCATAAGCGATTGGGGTACTCAGTTTCAGAGTGTTTTCAAATGAGTTTCCCAACTCATTGGGACAGCTAATCGATTGATCATTGCTTACCACCCATATGCAAGTGGCTATGAGGAAGTGAAGAATCGTGAGCTCAAGTGGATTTTTTTAAAACCAATCGATCAATCTCGGAAGGACTAGTTAATCATGCTCGAGGAGCCTCTTTGGACCTATCAAATTGCGTTCAAGACTCCTATCTGCACTTGTCAATTTCGTGTAGTTTATGGAAACTCTTTTCATTTATATGTCATGCTTGAGAATAAGGCATATTGTGGGGGATGAAGCTACTAAAACCGGATGCTAGGCTTGTCACTTTAGAAAGAACGTGTCAATTTCTTGAGTTGGAGGAGAACAGGTTCCATGCATATGAAAGGACACGATTATACAAGGAGAATGCTAATGATGCAAAGGTGCAGGTAAAGTTCATGAAATGCCTTTTCACACGTTTCGAGGCCCGTCACTCAATCATAAGTGATTGGGGTACTTAGTTTCAGAGTGTTTTCAAATGAGTTTCCCAACTCATTGGGATAGCTAATCCATTGATAATCGCTTACCACCCACATGGAAGCGGCCAGGAGGAAGTGAAGAATCATGAGCTCAAGTGGATTTTTTAAAAACCAATCGATCAAGCTCGGAAGGACTGGTGAATAATGCTCGTTGAGTCTCGTCGGGCCTATCAAATTGCGTTCAAGACTCCCATCGGCACGTCTCATTTTTTAGTAGTTTAAGGCAACTCTTTTCATTTCTATGTCATGCTTGAGAATAAGACATATTGTGGGTGTTGAAGCTACTAAATATGGATGCTAGGCTTGTAGGTTTAGAAAAAAGTGCCATTTTCTTGAGTTGGAGGAGTACAAGTTCCATGCATATGAAAGCACACGATTATAGAAGGAGAATGCTAATGATGCAAAGGTGCTGGTAAAGTTCATGGAATGCCTTTTCACACGGTTCGACGCCCATCACTCAATCATAAGCGATTGGGGTACTCAGTTTCAGAGTGTTTTCAAATGAGTTGCCCAACTCATTGGGACAGCTAATCGATTGATCCTCGCTTACCATCCACATGGAAGCGGCCAGGAGGAAGTGAAGAATCATGAGCTCAAGTGGATTTTTTAACAACCAATCGATCAATCTCGGAAGGACTGGTGAATCACGCTCGATGAGTCTCTTTGGGCCTATCAAATTGCATTCAAGACTCCCATCGGCACGTCTCATTTTCGAGTAGTTTAAGGCAACTCTTTTCATTTATATGTCATGCTTGAGAATAAGACATATTGTGGGGGTTGAAGCTACTAAATATGGATGTTAGGTTGTAGGTTTAGAAAAAAGTGCCATTTTCTTGAGTTGGAGGAGTACAAGTTCCATGCATATGAAAGCACACGATTATAGAAGGAGAATGCTAATGATGCAAAGGTGCTGGTAAAGTTCATGGAACGCCTTTTCACACGGTTCGACGCCCATCACTCAATCATAAGCGATTGGGGTACTCAGTTTCAGAGTGTTTTCAAATGAGTTGCCCAACTCATTGGGACAGCTAATCGATTGATCATCGCTTACCATCCACATGGAAGCGGCCAGGAGGAAGTGAAGAATCATGAGCTCAAGTGGATTTTTTAAAAACCAATCAATCAATATCGGAAGGACTGGTGAATCATGCTCGATGAGTCTCTTCGGGCCTATCAAATTGCGTTCAAGACTCCCATCGGCACTTCTCATTTTTTCGTAGTTTAAGGCAACTCTTTTCATTTATATGTCATGCTTGAGAATAAGACATATTGTGGGGGTTGAACTATTAAATATGGATGATAGGCTTGTCGCTTTAGAAAGAAAGTGCCAATTTCTTGAGTTGGAGGAGTACAAGTTCCATGCATATGAAAGCACACGATTATAGAAAGAGAATGGTAATGATACAAAGGTGCCGGTAAAGTTCATGCAATGCCTTTTAACACGTTTCGACGCCCGTCAATCAATCATAAGCGATTGAGGTTCTCAGCTTTAGAGTGTTTTCAATTGAGTTTGCCAACTCATTGGGACAGCTAATCGATTGATCATCGATTACCACCAACATGCAAGCGGCCAGGAGGAAGTGAAGAATCATGAGCTCAAGTGGATTTTTTAAAAAGAAATCGATCAATCTCGGAAGCACTAGTGAATCACGCTCGATGAGTCTCTTTGGGCCTATCAAATTGCGTTCAAGACTCCCATCGGCACGTCTCATTTTTTAGTAGTTTAAGGCAACTCTTTTCATTTATATGTCATGCTTGAGAATAAGACATATTGTGGGGGTTGAACTATTAAATATGGATGCTAGGCTTGTCGCTTTAGAAAGAAAGTGCCAATTTCTTGAATTGGAGGAGTACAAGTTCCATGCATATGAAAGCACACGATTATAGAAAGAGAATGGTAATGATGCAAAGGTGCTGGTAAAGTTCATGCCATGCCTTTTAACACGTTTCGACGCCCGTCACTCAATCATAAGCGATTGAGGTTCTCAGTTTAGAGTGTTCTCAATTGAGTTTCCCAACTCATTGGGACAGCTAATCGATTGATCATCGCTTAACACCCACATGCAAGCGGCCAGAAGGAAGTGAAGAATCATGAGCTCAAGTGGATTTTTTAAAAACCAATCGATCAATCTCGGAAGGACTAGTGAATCACGCTCGATTAGTCTCTTTGGGCCTGTAAAATTGCGTTGAAGACTCCCATCGGCACGTCTCATTTTTGAGTAGTTTAAGGCAACTCTTTTCATTTATATGTCAAGCATGAGAATAAGACATATTGTGGGGGTTGAAGCTACTAAATATGGATGCTAGGCTTGTCACTTTAGAAAGAAAGTGCCCATTTCTTGAGTTGGAGGAGAACAAGTTCCATGCATATGAAAGCACACGATTATACAAGGAGAATGATAATGATGCAAAGGTGCTGGTAAAGTTCATGCAATGCCTTTTCACACGGTTCGACGCCTATCACTCAATCATAAGCGATTGGGGTACTCAGTTTCAGAGTGTTTTCAAATGAGTTGCCCAAGTCATTGGGACAGCTAATCGATTGATTATCGCTAACCAGCCACATGGAAGCGGCCAGGAGGAAGTGAAGAATCATGAGCTCAAGTGGAATTTTTAGAAACCAATCGATCAATCTCAGAAGGACTGGTGAATCATGCTCGATGAGTCTCTTCGGGCCTATCAAATTGCATTCAAGACTCCCATCGGCACGTCTCATTTTTTAGTAGTTTAAGGCAACTCTTTTCATTTATATGTCATGCTTGAGAATAAGACATATTGTGGGGGTTGAAGCTACTAAATATGGATGCTAGGCTTGTCGCTTTAGAAAGAAAGTGCCATTTTCTTGAGTCGGAGGAGAACAAGTTCCATGCATATGAAAGCACACGATTATACAAGGAGAATGATAATGATGCAAAGGTGCTGGTAAAGTTCATGCAATGCCTTTTCACACGTTTCCAGGCCCGTCACTCAGTCATAAGCGATTGGGGTACTCAGTTTCAGAGTGTTTTCAAATGAGTTTCCCAACTCATTGGGACAGCTAATCGATTGATCATTGCTTACCACCCATATGCAAATGGCTAGGAGGAAGTGAAGAATCGTGAGCTCAAGTGGATTTTTTTAAAACCAATCGATCAATCTCGGAAGGACTAGTTAATCGTGCTCGAGGAGCCTCTTTGGACCTATCAAATTGCGTTCAAGACTCCTATCTGCACTTCTCAATTTCGTGTAGTTTATGGAAACTCTTTTCATTTATATGTCATGCTTGAGAATAAGGCATATTGTGGGGGATGAAGCTACTAAAAACGGATGCTAGGCTTGTCACTTTAGAAAGAACGTGTCAATTTCTTGAGTTGGAGGAAAACAGGTTCCATGCATATGAAAGGACACGATTATACAAGGAGAATGCTAATGATGCAAAGGTGCAGGTAAATTTCATGCAATGCCTTTTCACACGTTTCGAGGCCCGTCACTCAATCATAAGTGATTGGGGTACTTAGTTTTAGAGTGTTTTCAAATGAGTTTCCCAACTCATTGGGATAGCTAATCCATTGATAATCGCTTACCACCCACATGGAAGCGGCCAGGAGGAAGTGAAGAATCATGAGCTCAAGTGGATTTTTTAAAAACCAATCGATCAAGCTCGGAAGGACTGGTGAATCATGTTCGTTGAGTCTCTTCGGGCCTATCAAATTGCGTTCAAGACTCCCATCGGCACGTCTCATGTTTTAGTAGTTTAAGGCAACTCTTTTCATTTCTATGTCATGCTTGAGAAAAAGACATATTGTGGGTGTTGAAGCTACTAAATATGGATGCTAGGCTTGTCTCTTTAGAAAGAAAGTGCCATTTTCTTCAGTTGGAGGAGTACAAGTTCCATGCATATGAAAGCACACGATTATAGAAGGAGAATGCTAATGATGCAAAGGTGCTGGTAAAGTTCATGCAATGCCTTTTAACACGTTTCGACGCCCGTCACTCAATCATAAGCGATTGAGGTTCTCAGCTTTAGAGTGTTTTCAATTGAGTTTGCCAACTCATTGGGACAGCTAATCGATTGATCATCGATTACCACCCACATGCAAGCGGCCAGGAGGAAGTGAAGAATCATGAGCTCAAGTGGATTTTTTAAAAAGAAATCGATCAATCTCGAAAGCACTAGTGAATCACGCTCGATGAGTCTCTTTGGGCCTATCAAATTGCGTTCAAGACTCCCATCGGCACGTCTCATTTTTGAGTAGTTTAAGGCAACTCTTTTCATTTATATGTCATGCTTGAGAATAAGACATATTGTGGGGGTTGAAGCTACTAAATATGGATGCTAGGCTTGTCGCTTCATAAAAAAGTGCCATTTTCTTGAGTTCGAGGAGTACAAGTTCCATGCATATGAAAGCACACGATTATACAAGGAGAATGCTAATGATGCAAAAGTGCTGGTAAAGTTCATACAATGCCTTTTCACACGTTTCGACGCCCGTCACACATTCATAAGCGATTGGGGTACTCAGTTTCAGAGTGTTTTCAAATGAGATTCCCAACTTATTGGGACAGCTAATCGATTGATCATCGGTTACCACCACATGCAAGCGGCCAGGAGGAAGTGAAGAATCGTGAGCTGAAGTGGATTTTTTTAAAACCAATCGATCAATCTCGGAAGGACTGGTTAATCGCGCTCGATAAGTCTCTTTGGGCCTGTCAAATTGTGTTAAAGACTCCTATCGGCACTTCTCATTTTCGAGTAGTTTATGGCAACCCTTTTCATTTATATGTCATGTTTGAGAATAAGGCATATTTTAGGGGATGAAGCTACTAAATATGGATGCTAGGCATGTCACTTTAGAACGAAAGTGCCATTTTCTTCAGTTGGAGGAGTACAAGTTCCATGCATATGAACGCACATGTTTATAGAAGGAGAATGCTAATGATGCAAATGTGCTGGTAAAGTTCATGCAATTACTTTTCACACATTTCGACGCCCGTCACTCAGTCATAAGCGATTGGGGTACTCAGTTTCAGAGTGTTTTCAAATGAGTTTGCCAACTCATTGGGGCAGCTAATCGATTGATCATCGCTTACCACCCACATGCAAGTGGCCAGGAGGAAGTGAAGAATCGTGAGTTCAAGTGGATTTTTTAAAAACCAATCGATCAATCTTGGACGGACTAGTGAATCACGCTCCATGAGTCTCTTTGGGCCTATCAAATTGCATTCAAGACTCCCATCGGCACGTCTCATTTTCGAGTAGTTTAAGGCAACTCTTTTCATTTATATGTCATGCTTGAGAAAAGACATATTGTGGGGTTGAAGCTACTAAATATGGATGTTAGGTTGTAGGTTTAGAAAAAAGTGCCATTTTCTTGAGTTAGAGGAGTACAAGTTCCTTGCATATGAAAGCACACGATTATAGAAGGAGAATGCTAATGATGCAAAGGTGCTGGTAAAGTTCATGCAATGCCTTTTCACACGGCTCGACGCCCATCACTCAATCATAAGCGATTGGGGTACTCAGTTTCAGAGTGTTTTCAAATGAGTTGCCCAACTCATTGGGACAGCTAGTCGATTGATCATCGCTTACCATCCACATGGAAGCGGCCAGGAGGAAGTGAAGAATCATGAGCTCAAGTGGATTTTTTAACAACCAATCGATCAATCTCGGAAGGACTGGTGAATCATGCTCGATGAGTCTCTTGGGCATATCAAATTGCGTTCAAGACTCCCATCGGCACTTCTCATTTTTTAGTAGTTTAAGGCAACTCTTTTCATTTATATGTCATGCTTGAGAATAAGACATATTGTGGGGGTTGAACTATTAAATATGGATGCTAGGCTTGTCGCTTTAGAAAGAAAGTGCCAATTTCTTGAGTTGGAGGAGTACAAGTTCCATGCATATGAAAGCACACGATTATAGAAAGAGAATGGTAATGATGCAAAGGTGCTGGTAAAGTTCATGCAATGCCTTTTAACACGTTTCGACGCCCGTCACTCAATTATAAGCGATTGAGGTTCTCAGCTTTAGAGTTTTCTCAATTGAGTTTCCCAACTCATTGGGACAGCTAATCGATTGATCATCGCTTAACACCCACATGCAAGCGGCCAGAAGGAAGTGAAGAATCATGAGCTCAAGTGGATTTTTTAAAAACCAATCGATCAATCTCGGAAGGACTAGTGAATCACGCTCGATGAGTCTCTTTGGGCCTGTAAAATTGCGTTCAAGACTCCCATCGGCACGTCTCATTTTTGAGTAGTTTAAGGCAACTCTTTTCATTTATATGTCAAGCATGAGAATAAGACATATTGTGGGGGTTGAAGCTACTAAATATGGATGCTAGGCTTGTCACTTTAGAAAGAAAGTGCCCATTTCTTGAGTTGGAGGAGAACAAGTTCCATGCATATGAAAGCACATGTTTATACAAGGACAATGCTAATGGTGCAAAGGTGTTGGTAAAGTTCATGCAATGCCTTATCACACGTTTCGACGCCCGTCACTCAATCATAAGCGATTGGGGTACTCAATTTCAGAGAGTTTTCAAATGAGTTTCCCAAGTCATTGGGACAGCTAATCGATTGATTATCGCTAACCAGCCACATGGAAGCGGCCAGGAGGAAGTGAAGAATCATGAGCTCAAGTGGAATTTTTAAAAACCAATCGATCAATCTCAGAAGGACTGGTGAATCATGCTCGATGAGTCTCTTCGGGCCTATTAAATTGCGTTCAGGACTCCCATCGGCACGTCTCATTTTTTAGTAGTTTAAGGCAACTCTTTTCATTTATATGTCATGCTTGAGAATAAGACATATTGTGGGGGTTGAAGCTACTAAATATGGATGCTAGGCTTGTCGCTTTAGAAAGAAAGTGCCATTTTCTTGAGTCGGAGGAGAACAAGTTCCATGCATATGAAAGCATACGATTATACAAGGAGAATGATAATGATGCAAAGGTGCTGGTAAAGTTCATGCAATGCCTTTTCACACGTTTCCAGGCCCGTCACTCAATTATAAGCGATTGGGGTACTCACTTTCAGAGCGTTTTTCAAATGAGTTTCCCAACTCATTGGAAAGCTAATCAATTGATCATCGCTTACCACCCACATGCAAGCGGCCAGAGGGAAGTGAAGAATCATTAGCTCAAGTGGATTTTTTAAAAACCAATCGATCAATCTCGGAAGGACCAGTGAATAACGCTCGTTGAGTCTCTTTGGGCCTATAAAATTGCGTTCAAAACTCCCATTGGCACGTCTCATTTTTGAGTAGTTTAAGGCAACTCTTTTCATTTATATGTCAAGCATGAGACTAAGACATATTGTGGGGGATGAAGCTACTAAATATGGATGGTAGGCTTGTCACTTTAGAAAGAACGTGTCATTTTCTTGATTTGGAGGAGAACAAGTTCCATGCATATGAAATCACATGTTTATACAAGGACAATGCTAATTATGCAAAGGTGTTGGTAAAGTTCATGCAATGCCTTTTCACACGTTTCGACGCCTGTCACTTAATCATAAGCGATTGGGGCACTCAGTTTCAGAGTGTTTTCAAATGAGTTTCCCAACTCATTGGGACAGCTAATCGATTGATCATCGCTTAACACCCACATGCAAGTGGCCAGAACGAAGTGAAGAATCATGAGCTCAAGTGGATTTTTTAAAAACCAATCGATCAATCTCGGAACGATTAGTGAATCACACTCGATGAGTCTCTTTGGGCCTATAAAATTGCGTTCAAGACTCCCATCCGCACGTCTCATTTTTGAGTAGTTTAAGGAAACTCTTTTCATTTATATGTCAAGCATGAGAATAAGACATATTGTGGGGGTTGAAGCTACTAAATATGGATGCTAGGCTTGTCACTTTAGAAAGAAAGTTCCATTTTCTTGAGTTGGAGGAGAACAAGTTCCATGCATATGAAAGAACACGATTATACAAGGAGAATGATAATGATGCAAAGGTGCTGGTAAAGTTCATGCAATGCCTGTTCACACGTTTCGACGCCCGTCACTCAATCATAAGCGATTGGGGTACTCAATTTCAGAGTGTTTTCAAATGAGTTTCCCAAGTCATTGGGACAGCTAATCGATTGATTATGGCTAACCAGCCACATGGAAGCGGCCAAGAGGAAGTGAAGAATCATGAGCTCAAGTGGAATTTTTAAAAACCAATCGATCAATCTCGAAGGATCGGTGAATCATGCTCGATGAGTCTCTTCGGGCCTATCAAATTGCGTTCAAGACTCCCATCGGCACGTCTCATTTTTTAGTAGTTTAAGGCAACTCTTTTCATTTATATGTCATGCTTGAGAATAAGACATATTGTGGGGGTTGAAGCTACTAAATATGGATGCTAGGCTTGTCGCTTTAGAAAGAAAGTGCCATTTTCTTGAGTCGGAGGAGAACAAGTTCCATGCATATGAAAGCACACGATTATACAAGGAGAATGATAATGATGCAAAGGTGCTGGTAAAGTTCATGCAATGCCTTTTCACACGTTTCCAGGCCCGTCACTCAATTATAAGCGATTGGGGTACTCAGTTTCGTAGCGTTTTTCAAATGAGTTTCCCAACTCATTGGAAAGCTAATCAATTGATCATCGCTTACCACCCACATGCAAGCGGCCAGAGGGAAGTGAAGAATAATTAGCTCAAGTGGATTTTTTAAAAACCAATCGATCAATCTCGGAAGGACCAGTGAATAACGCTCGATGAGTCTCTTTGGGCCTATAAAATTGCGTTCAAGACTCCCATTGGCACGTCTCATTTTTGAGTAGTTTAAGGCAACTCTTTTCATTTATATGTCAAGCATGAGACTAAGACATATTGTGGGGGATGAAGCTACTAAATATGGATGCTAGGCTTGTCACTTTAGAAAGAACGTGTCATTTTCTTGATTTGGAGGAGAACAAGTTCCATGCATATGAAATCACATGTTTATACAAGGACAATGCTAATTATGCAAAGGTGTTGGTAAAGTTCATGCAATGCCTTTTCACACGTTTCGACGCCTGTCACTTAATCATAAGCGATTGGGGCACTTAGTTTCAGAGTGTTTTCAAATGAGTTTCCCAACTCATTGGGACAGCTAATCGATTGATCATCGCTTAACACCCACATGCAAGTGGCCAGAACGAAGTGAAGAATCATGAGCTCAAGTGGATTTTTTAAAAACCAATCGATCAATCTCGGAACGATTAGTGAATCACACTCGATGAGTCTCTTTGGGCCTATCAAATTGCGTTCAAGACTCCCATCCGCACGTCTCATTTTTGAGTAGTTTAAGGAAACTCGTTTCATTTATATGTCAAGCATGAGAATAAGACATATTGTGGGGGTTGAAGCTACTAAATATGGATGCTAGGCTTGTCACTTTAGAAAGAAAGTTCCATTTTCTTGAGTTGGAGGAGAACAAGTTCCATGCATATGAAAGCACACAATTATACAAGGAGAATGCTAATGATGCAAAGGTGCTGGTATAGTTCATGCAATGCCTTTTCACACGTTTCGACGCCCGTCACTCAATCATAAGCGATTGGGGTACTCAGTTTCAAAGTGTTTTCAAATGAGTTTCTCAACTCATTGGGACAGCTAATCGATTGATCATCGCTTAACACCCACATGCAAGCGGCCAGAAGGAAGTGAAGAATCATGAGCTCAAGTGGATTTTTTAAAAACCAATCGATCAATCTCGGAAGGACTAGTGAATCACGCTCAATGAGTCTCTTTGGGCCTGTAAAATTGCGGTCAAGGACTGTTAATCGTGCTCGATGAGCCTCTTTGGACCTATCAAATTGCATTCAAGACTCCTATCGGCACTTCTCAATTTCGAGTAGTTTATGGCAACTCTTTTCATTTATATGTCATGCTTGAGAATAAGGCATATTGTGGGGGATGAAGCTTCTAAATATGGATGCTAGGCTTGTCACTTTAGAAAGAACGTGTCATTTTCTTGAGTTGGAGGAGAACAGGTTCCATGCATATGAAAGCACACGATTATACAAGGAGAATGCTAATGATGCAAAGGTGCTGGTAAAGTTCATGCAATGCCTTTTCACACGTTTCGACGCCCGTCACTCAATCATAAGCGATTGGGGTACTCAGTTTCAAAGTGTTTTCAAATGAGTTTCCCAACTCATTGGGACAGCTAATCGATTGATCATCGCTTAACACCCACATGCAAGCGGCCAGAAGGATGTGAAGAATCATGAGCTCAAGTGGATTTTTTAAAAACCAATCGATCAATCTCGGAAGGACTAGTGAATCACGCTCGATGAGTCTCTTTGGGCCTATAAACTCGCGTTCAAGATTCCCATCGGCACGTCTCATTTTTGAGTAGTTTAAGGCAACTATTTTCATTTATATGTCAAGCATGAGAATAAGACATATTGTGGGGGTTGAAGCTACTAAATATGGATGCTAGGCTTGTCACTTTAGAAAGAAAGTGCCAATTTCTTGAGTTGGAGGAGAACAAGTTCCATGCATATGAAAGCACATGTTTATACAAGGACAATGCTAATGGTGCAAAGGTGTTGGTAAAGTTCATGCAATGCCTTTTCACACGTTTCGATGCCCGTCACTTAATCATAAGCGATTGGGGTACTAAGTTTTAGAGTGTTTTCAAATGAGTTTGCCAACTCATTGGGACAACTAATTGATTGATCATCGATTACCACCCACATGCAAACTGTGAGGAGGAAGTTAAGAATCATGAGCTCAAGTGGATTTTTTAAAAACCAATCGATCAATCTCGAAAGGACTGTTAATCGTGCTCGATGAGCCTCTTTGGACCTATCAAATTGCATTCAAGACTCCTACCGGCACTTCTCAATTTCGAGTAGTTTATGGCAACTCTTTTCATTTATATGTCATGCTTGAGAATAAGGCATATTGTGGGGGATGAAGCTTCTAAATATGGATGCTAGGCTTGTCACTTGAGAAAGAACGTGTCATTTTCTTGAGTTGGAGGAGAACGAGGTTCCATGCATATGAAAGCACACGATTATACAAGGAGAATGCTAATGATGCAAAGGTCTCGGTAAAGTTCATGCAATGCCTTTTCACACGTTTCGACGCCCGTCACTCAATCATAAGCGATTGGGGTACTCAGTTTCAAAGTGTTTTCAAATGAGTTTCCCAACTCATTGGGACAGCTAATCGATTGATCATCGCTTAACACCCACATGCAAGCGGCCAGAAGGAAGTGAAGAATCATGAGCTCAAGTGGATTTTTTAAAAAAAAACCCACCAATCCCGGAAGGACTAGTGAATCACGCTCGATGAGTCTCTTTGGGCCTATAAACTTGCGTTCAAATTTGAAAACACTCTGAAACGGAGTACCCTAATCGCTTATGACTAAGTGACGGGCGTCGAAACGTGTGAAAAGGCATTGGATGAACTTTACCAAAGACCTTTGCATCATTAGCATTCTCCATCTATAATCATGTGCTTTCATATGCATGGAACTTGTACTGCTCCAACTCATGAAAATGGCACTTTCTTTCTAAAGCGACAAGCCTAGCATCCATATTCCGGTTGCTTCATCTCGCACAATATGCCTTATTCTCAAGCATGACATATAAATGAAAAGAGTTGCCATAAACTACTCGAAAATGAGAAGTGCCGATAGGAGTGTTGAACGCAATTTGATAGGCCCAAACAGACTCATCGAGCGTGATTCACCAGTCCTTCCGAGATTGATCGATTGGTTTTCAAAAAATCCACTTGAGCTCACGATTCTTCACTTCCTCCTGGCCGCTTGCATGTGGGTGGTAAGCGATGATCAATTGATTAGCCGTCCCAATGAGTTGGCAAACTCATTTGAAAACACTCGAAACGGAGTACCCTAATCGCTTATGACCGAGTGACGGGCGTCGAAACGTGTGAAAAGGCATTGGATGAACTTTACCAAGACCTTTGCATCATTAGCATTCTCCATCTATAATCATGTGCTTTCATATGCATGGAACTTGTACTGCTCCAACTCAAGAAAATGGCACTTTCTTTCTAAAGCGACAAGCCTAGCATCCATATTCAGCTTGCTTCATCTCGCACAATATGCCTTATTCTCAAGCATGACATATAAATGAAAAGAGTTGCCATAAACTACTCGAAAATGAGAAGTGCCGATAGGAGTCTTGAACGCAATTTGATAGGCCCAAATGTACTCATCGAGCGTGATTCACCAATCCTTCCGAGATTGATCGATTGGTTTTCAAAAATCCACTTGAGCTCACGATTCTTCACTTCCTCCCGGCCGCTTGCATGTGGGTGGTAAGCGATGATCAATTGATTAGCCGTCCCAATGAGTTGGCAAACTCATTTGAAAACACTCGAAACGGAGTACCCTAATCGCTTATGACCGAGTGACGGCGTCGAAACGTGTGAAAAGGCATTGGATGAACTTTACCAAGACCTTTGCATCATTAGCATTCTCCATCTATAATCATGTGCTTTCATATGCATGGAACTTGTACTCGCTCCAACTCAAGAAAATGGCACTTTCTTTCTAAAGCGACAAGCCTAGCATCCATATTCAGGTGCTTCATCTCGCACAATATGCCTTATTCTCAAGCATGACATATAAATGAAAAGAGTTGCCATAAACTACTCGAAAATGAGAAGTGCCGATAGGAGTCTTGAACGCAATTTGATAGGCCCAAACAGACTCATCGAGCGTGATTCACCAATCCTTCCGAGATTGATCGATTGGTTTTCAAAAATCCACTTGAGCTCACGATTCTTCACTTCCTCCCGGCCGCTTGCATGTGGGTGGTAAGCGATGATCAATTGATTAGCCGTCCCAATGAGTTGGCAAACTCATTTGAAAACACTCGAAACGGAGTACCCTAATCGCTTATGACCGAGTGACGGGCGTCGAAACGTGTGAAAAGGCATTGGATGAACTTTACCAAGACCTTTGCATCATTAGCATTCTCCATCTATAATCATGTGCTTTCATATGCATGGAACTTGTACGCTCCAACTCAAGAAAATGGCACTTTCTTTCTAAAGCGACAAGCCTAGCATCCATATTCAGTTGCTTCATCTCGCACAATATGCCTTATTCTCAAGCATGACATATAAATGAAAAGAGTTGCCATAAACTACTCGAAAATGAGAAGTGCCGATAGGAGTCTTGAACGCAATTTGATAGGCCCAAACAGTACTCATCGAGCGTGATTCACCAATCCTTCCGAGATTGATCGATTGGTTTTCAAAAAATCCACTTGAGCTCACGATTCTTCACTTCCTCCCGGCCGCTTGCATGTGGGTGGTAAGCGATGATCAATTGATTAGCTGTCCCAATGAGTTGGCAAACTCATTTGAAAACACTCGAAACCGAGTACCCTAATCGCTTATGACCGAGTGACGGGCGTCGAAACGTGTGAAAAGGCATTGGATGAACTTTACCAAGACCTTTGCATCATTAGCATTCTCCATCTATAATCATGTGCTTTCATATGCATGGAACTTGTACCGCTCCAACTCAAGAAAATGGCACTTTCTTTCTAAAGCGACAAGCCTAGCATCCATATTCAGCTTGCTTCATCTCGCACAATATGCCTTATTCTCAAGCATGACATATAAATGAAAAGAGTTGCCATAAACTACTCGAAAATGAGAAGTGCCGATAGGAGTCTTGAACGCAATTTGATAGGCCCAAACAGTACTCATCGAGCGTGATTCACCAATCCTTCCGAGATTGATCGATTGGTTTTCAAAAAATCCACTTGAGCTCACGATTCTTCACTTCCTCCCGGCCGCTTGCATGTGGGTGGTAAGCGATGATCAATTGATTAGCCGTCCCAATGAGTTGGCAAACTCATTTGAAAACACTCGAAACGGAGTACCCTAATCGCTTATGACCGAGTGACGGGCGTCGAAACGTGTGAAAAGGCATTGGATGAACTTTACCAGCACCTTTGCATCATTAGCATTCTCCATCTATAATCATGTGCTTTCATATGCATGGAACTTGTACTGCTCCAACTCAAGAAAATGGCACTTTCTTTCTAAAGCGACAAGCCTAGCATCCATATTCAGTTGCTTCATCTCGCACAATATGCCTTATTCTCAAGCATGACATATAAATGAAAAGAGTTGCCATAAACTACTCGAAAATGAGAAGTGCCGATAGGAGTCTTGAACGCAATTTGATAGGCCCAAACGTACTCATCGAGCGTGATTCACCAATCCTTCCGAGATTGATCGATTGGTTTTCAAAAAATCCACTTGAGCTCACGATTCTTCACTTCCTCCCGGCCGCTTGCATGTGGGTGGTAAGCGATGATCAATTGATTAGCCGTCCCAATGAGTTGGCAAACTCATTTGAAAACACTCGAAACCGAGTACCCTAATCGCTTATGACCGAGTGACGGCGTCGAAACGTGTGAAAAGGCATTGGATGAACTTTACCAAGACCTTTGCATCATTAGCATTCTCCATCTATAATCATGTGCTTTCATATGCATGGAACTTGTACTGCTCCAACTCAAGAAAATGGCACTTTCTTTCTAAAGCGACAAGCCTAGTATCCATATTCAGCTTGCTTCATCTCGCACAATATGCCTTATTCTCAAGCATGACATATAAATGAAAAGAGTTGCCATAAACTACTCGAAAATGAGAAGTGCCGATAGGAGTCTTGAACGCAATTTGATAGGCCCAAACAGACTCATCGAGCGTGATTCACCAGTCCTTTCCGAGATTGATCGATTGGTTTTCAAAAAATCCACTTGAGCTCACGATTCTTCACTTCCTCCCGGCCGCTTGCATGTGGGTGGTAAGCGATGATCAATTGATTAGCCGTCCCAATGAGTTGGCAAACTCATTTGAAAACACTCGAAACCGAGTACCCTAATCGCTTATGACCGAGTGACGGGCGTCGAAACGTGTGAAAAGGCATTGGATGAACTTTACCAAAGACCTTTGCATCATTAGCATTCTCCATCTATAATCATGTGCTTTCATATTCATGGAACTTGTACAGCTCCAACTCAAGAAAATGGCACTTTCTTTCTAAAGCGACAAGCCTAGCATCCATATTCAGTTGCTTCATCTCGCACAATATGCCTTATTCTCAAGCATGACATATAAATGAAAAGAGTTGCCATAAACTACTCGAAAATGAGAAGTGCCGATAGGAGTCTTGAACGCAATTTGATAGGCCCAAATAGACTCATCGAGCGTGATTCACCAATCCTTCCGAGATTGATCGATTGGTTTTCAAAAAATCCACTTGAGCTCACGATTCTTCACTTCCTCCCGGCCGCTTGCATGTGGGTGGTAAGCGATGATCAATTGATTAGCCGTCCCAATGAGTTGGCAAACTCATTTGAAAACACTCTGAAACCGAGTACCCTAATCGCTTATGACTGAGTGACGGGCGTCGAAACGTGTGAAAAGGCATTGGATGAACTTTACCAGCACCTTTGCATCATTAGCATTCTCCATCTATAATCATGTGCTTTCATATGCATGGAACTTGTACTCGCTCCAACTCAAGAAAATGGCACTTTCTTTCTAAAGCGACAAGCCTAGCATCCATATTCAGCTTGCTTCATCTCGCACAATATGCCTTATTCTCAAGCATGACATATAAATGAAAAGAGTTGCCATAAACTACTCGAAAATGAGAAGTGCCGATAGGAGTCTTGAACGCAATTTGATAGGCCCAAACAGACTCATCGAGCGTGATTCACCAATCCTTCCGAGATTGATCGATTGGTTTTCAAAAATCCACTTGAGCTCACGATTCTTCACTTCCTCCCGGCCGCTTGCATGTGGGTGGTAAGCGATGATCAATTGATTAGCCGTCCCAATGAGTTGGCAAACTCATTTGAAAACACTCGAAACGGAGTACCCTAATCGCTTATGACCGAGTGACGGGCGTCGAAACGTGTGAAAAGGCATTGGATGAACTTTACCAAGACCTTTGCATCATTAGCATTCTCCATCTATAATCATGTGCTTTCATATGCATGGAACTTGTACCGCTCCAACTCAAGAAAATGGCACTTTCTTTCTAAAGCGACAAGCCTAGCATCCATATTCAGCTTGCTTCATCTCGCACAATATGCCTTATTCTCAAGCATGACATATAAATGAAAAGAGTTGCCATAAACTACTCGAAAATGAGAAGTGCCGATAGGAGTCTTGAACGCAATTTGATAGGCCCAAACGTACTCATCGAGCGTGATTCACCAATCCTTCCGAGATTGATCGATTGGTTTTCAAAAAATCCACTTGAGCTCACGATTCTTCACTTCCTCCCGGCCGCTTGCATGTGGGTGGTAAGCGATGATCAATTGATTAGCCGTCCCAATGAGTTGGCAAACTCATTTGAAAACACTCGAAACGGAGTACCCTAATCGCTTATGACCGAGTGACGGGCGTCGAAACGTGTGAAAAGGCATTGGATGAACTTTACCAAGACCTTTGCATCATTAGCATTCTCCATCTATAATCATGTGCTTTCATATGCATGGAACTTGTACCGCTCCAACTCAAGAAAATGGCACTTTCTTTCTAAAGCGACAAGCCTAGCATCCATATTCCGCTTGCTTCATCTCGCACAATATGCCTTATTCTCAAGCATGACATATAAATGAAAAGAGTTGCCATAAACTACTCGAAAATGAGAAGTGCCGATAGGAGTCTTGAACGCAATTTGATAGGCCCAAACGTACTCATCGAGCGTGATTCACCAATCCTTCCGAGATTGATCGATTGGTTTTCAAAAATCCACTTGAGCTCACGATTCTTCACTTCCTCCCGGCCGCTTGCATGTGGGTGGTAAGCGATGATCAATTGATTAGCCGTCCCAATGAGTTGGCAAACTCATTTGAAAACACTCGAAACCGAGTACCCTAATCGCTTATGACCGAGTGACGGGCGTCGAAACGTGTGAAAAGGCATTGGATGAACTTTACCAAGACCTTTGCATCATTAGCATTCTCCATCTATAATCATGTGCTTTCATATGCATGGAACTTGTACTCGCTCCAACTCAAGAAAATGGCACTTTCTTTCTAAAGCGACAAGCCTAGCATCCATATTCAGCTTGCTTCATCTCGCACAATATGCCTTATTCTCAAGCATGACATATAAATGAAAAGAGTTGCCATAAACTACTCGAAAATGAGAAGTGCCGATAGGAGTCTTGAACGCAATTTGATAGGCCCAAACAGACTCATCGAGCGTGATTCACCAATCCTTCCGAGATTGATCGATTGGTTTTCAAAAATCCACTTGAGCTCACGATTCTTCACTTCCTCCCGGCCGCTTGCATGTGGGTGGTAAGCGATGATCAATTGATTAGCCGTCCCAATGAGTTGGCAAACTCATTTGAAAACACTCGAAACGGAGTACCCTAATCGCTTATGACCGAGTGACGGCGTCGAAACGTGTGAAAAGGCATTGGATGAACTTTACCAACACCTTTGCATCATTAGCATTCTCCATCTATAATCATGTGCTTTCATATGCATGGAACTTGTACTGCTCCAACTCAAGAAAATGGCACTTTCTTTCTAAAGCGACAAGCCTAGCATCCATATTCAGCTTGCTTCATCTCGCACAATATGCCTTATTCTCAAGCATGACATATAAATGAAAAGAGTTGCCATAAACTACTCGAAAATGAGAAGTGCCGATAGGAGTCTTGAACGCAATTTGATAGGCCCAAACAGACCCATCGAGCGTGATTCACCAATCCTTCCGAGATTGATCGATTGGTTTTCAAAAAATCCACTTGAGCTCATGATTCTTCACTTCCTCCTGGCCGCTTGCATGTGGGTGGTAAGCGATGATCAATTGATTAGCCGTCCCAATGAGTTGGCAAACTCATTTGAAAACACTCGAAACGGAGTACCCTAATCGCTTATGACCGAGTGACGGGCGTCGAAACGTGTGAAAAGGCATTGGATGAACTTTACCAAAGCCTTTGCATCATTAGCATTCTCCATCTATAATCATGTGCTTTCATATGCATGGAACTTGTACTGCTCCAACTCAAGAAAATGGCACTTTCTTTCTAAAGCGACAAGCCTAGCATCCATATTCAGCTTGCTTCATCTCGCACAATATGCCTTATTCTCAAGCATGACATATAAATGAAAAGAGTTGCCATAAACTACTCGAAAATGAGAAGTGCCGATAGGAGTCTTGAACGCAATTTGATAGGCCCAAACAGACCCATCGAGCGTGATTCACCAATCCTTCCGAGATTGATCGATTGGTTTTCAAAAAATCCACTTGAGCTCATGATTCTTCACTTCCTCCTGGCCGCTTGCATGTGGGTGGTAAGCGATGATCAATTGATTAGCCGTCCCAATGAGTTGGCAAACTCATTTGAAAACACTCGAAACCGAGTACCCTAATCGCTTATGACCGAGTGACGGGCGTCGAAACGTGTGAAAAGGCATTGGATGAACTTTACCAAGACCTTTGCATCATTAGCATTCTCCATCTATAATCATGTGCTTTCATATGCATGGAACTTGTACTCGCTCCAACTCAAGAAAATGGCACTTTCTTTCTAAAGCGACAAGCCTAGCATCCATATTCAGTTGCTTCATCTCGCACAATATGCCTTATTCTCAAGCATGACATATAAATGAAAAGAGTTGCCATAAACTACTCGAAAATGAGAAGTGCCGATAGGAGTCTTGAACGCAATTTGATAGGCCCAAACAGACTCATCGAGCGTGATTCACCAATCCTTCCGAGATTGATCGATTGGTTTTCAAAAATCCACTTGAGCTCACGATTCTTCACTTCCTCCCGGCCGCTTGCATGTGGGTGGTAAGCGATGATCAATTGATTAGCCGTCCCAATGAGTTGGCAAACTCATTTGAAAACACTCGAAACGGAGTACCCTAATCGCTTATGACCGAGTGACGGGCGTCGAAACGTGTGAAAAGGCATTGGATGAACTTTACCAAGACCTTTGCATCATTAGCATTCTCCATCTATAATCATGTGCTTTCATATGCATGGAACTTGTACTCGCTCCAACTCAAGAAAATGGCACTTTCTTTCTAAAGCGACAAGCCTAGCATCCATATTCAGCTTGCTTCATCTCGCACAATATGCCTTATTCTCAAGCATGACATATAAATGAAAAGAGTTGCCATAAACTACTCGAAAATGAGAAGTGCCGATAGGAGTCTTGAACGCAATTTGATAGGCCCAAACAGTACTCATCGAGCGTGATTCACCAATCCTTCCGAGATTGATCGATTGGTTTTCAAAAAATCCACTTGAGCTCACGATTCTTCACTTCCTCCCGGCCGCTTGCATGTGGGTGGTAAGCGATGATCAATTGATTAGCCGTCCCAATGAGTTGGCAAACTCATTTGAAAACACTCGAAACCGAGTACCCTAATCGCTTATGACCGAGTGACGGGCGTCGAAACGTGTGAAAAGGCATTGGATGAACTTTACCAACACCTTTGCATCATTAGCATTCTCCATCTATAATCATGTGCTTTCATATGCATGGAACTTGTACTGCTCCAACTCAAGAAAATGGCACTTTCTTTCTAAAGCGACAAGCCTAGCATCCATATTCAGATGCTTCATCTCGCACAATATGCCTTATTCTCAAGCATGACATATAAATGAAAAGAGTTGCCATAAACTACTCGAAAATGAGAAGTGCCGATAGGAGTCTTGAACGCAATTTGATAGGCCCAAATGTACTCATCGAGCGTGATTCACCAATCCTTCCGAGATTGATCGATTGGTTTTCAAAAATCCACTTGAGCTCACGATTCTTCACTTCCTCCTGGCCGCTTGCATGTGGGTGGTAAGCGATGATCAATTGATTAGGTGTCCCAATGAGTTGGCAAACTCATTTGAAAACACTCTGAAACGGAGTACCCTAATCGCTTATGACTGAGTGACGGGCGTCGAAACGTGTGAAAAGGCATTGGATGAACTTTACCAACACCTTTGCATCATTAGCATTCTCCATCTATAATCATGTGCTTTCATATGCATGGAACTTGTACTCGCTCCAACTCAAGAAAATGGCACTTTCTTTCTAAAGCGACAAGCCTAGCATCCATATTCAGCTGCTTCATCTCGCACAATATGCCTTATTCTCAAGCATGACATATAAATGAAAAGAGTTGCCATAAACTACTCGAAAATGAGAAGTGCCGATAGGAGTCTTGAACGCAATTTGATAGGCCCAAACAGACTCATCGAGCGTGATTCACCAATCCTTCCGAGATTGATCGATTGGTTTTCAAAAATCCACTTGAGCTCACGATTCTTCACTTCCTCCCGGCCGCTTGCATGTGGGTGGTAAGCGATGATCAATTGATTAGCCGTCCCAATGAGTTGGCAAACTCATTTGAAAACACTCGAAACGGAGTACCCTAATCGCTTATGACCGAGTGACGGCGTCGAAACGTGTGAAAAGGCATTGGATGAACTTTACCAAGACCTTTGCATCATTAGCATTCTCCATCTATAATCATGTGCTTTCATATGCATGGAACTTGTACTCGCTCCAACTCAAGAAAATGGCACTTTCTTTCTAAAGCGACAAGCCTAGCATCCATATTCAGCTGCTTCATCTCGCACAATATGCCTTATTCTCAAGCATGACATATAAATGAAAAGAGTTGCCATAAACTACTCGAAAATGAGAAGTGCCGATAGGAGTCTTGAACGCAATTTGATAGGCCCAAACAGTACTCATCGAGCGTGATTCACCAATCCTTCCGAGATTGATCGATTGGTTTTCAAAAATCCACTTGAGCTCACGATTCTTCACTTCCTCCCGGCCGCTTGCATGTGGGTGGTAAGCGATGATCAATTGATTAGCCGTCCCAATGAGTTGGCAAACTCATTTGAAAACACTCGAAACCGAGTACCCTAATCGCTTATGACCGAGTGACGGGCGTCGAAACGTGTGAAAAGGCATTGGATGAACTTTACCAAGACCTTTGCATCATTAGCATTCTCCATCTATAATCATGTGCTTTCATATGCATGGAACTTGTACTCGCTCCAACTCAAGAAAATGGCACTTTCTTTCTAAAGCGACAAGCCTAGCATCCATATTCAGTTGCTTCATCTCGCACAATATGCCTTATTCTCAAGCATGACATATAAATGAAAAGAGTTGCCATAAACTACTCGAAAATGAGAAGTGCCGATAGGAGTCTTGAACGCAATTTGATAGGCCCAAACAGTACTCATCGAGCGTGATTCACCAATCCTTCCGAGATTGATCGATTGGTTTTCAAAAATCCACTTGAGCTCACGATTCTTCACTTCCTCCCGGCCGCTTGCATGTGGGTGGTAAGCGATGATCAATTGATTAGCCGTCCCAATGAGTTGGCAAACTCATTTGAAAACACTCGAAACCGAGTACCCTAATCGCTTATGACCGAGTGACGGCGTCGAAACGTGTGAAAAGGCATTGGATGAACTTTACCAAGACCTTTGCATCATTAGCATTCTCCATCTATAATCATGTGCTTTCATATGCATGGAACTTGTACTCGCTCCAACTCAAGAAAATGGCACTTTCTTTCTAAAGCGACAAGCCTAGCATCCATATTCAGCTTGCTTCATCTCGCACAATATGCCTTATTCTCAAGCATGACATATAAATGAAAAGAGTTGCCATAAACTACTCGAAAATGAGAAGTGCCGATAGGAGTCTTGAACGCAATTTGATAGGCCCAAATGTACTCATCGAGCGTGATTCACCAATCCTTCCGAGATTGATCGATTGGTTTTCAAAAAATCCACTTGAGCTCACGATTCTTCACTTCCTCCCGGCCGCTTGCATGTGGGTGGTAAGCGATGATCAATTGATTAGCCGTCCCAATGAGTTGGCAAACTCATTTGAAAACACTCGAAACGGAGTACCCTAATCGCTTATGACCGAGTGACGGGCGTCGAAACGTGTGAAAAGGCATTGGATGAACTTTACCAAGACCTTTGCATCATTAGCATTCTCCATCTATAATCATGTGCTTTCATATGCATGGAACTTGTACTCGCTCCAACTCAAGAAAATGGCACTTTCTTTCTAAAGCGACAAGCCTAGCATCCATATTCAGCTTGCTTCATCTCGCACAATATGCCTTATTCTCAAGCATGACATATAAATGAAAAGAGTTGCCATAAACTACTCGAAAATGAGAAGTGCCGATAGGAGTCTTGAACGCAATTTGATAGGCCCAAACGTACTCATCGAGCGTGATTCACCAATCCTTCCGAGATTGATCGATTGGTTTTCAAAAAATCCACTTGAGCTCACGATTCTTCACTTCCTCCCGGCCGCTTGCATGTGGGTGGTAAGCGATGATCAATTGATTAGCCGTCCCAATGAGTTGGCAAACTCATTTGAAAACACTCGAAACGGAGTACCCTAATCGCTTATGACCGAGTGACGGGCGTCGAAACGTGTGAAAAGGCATTGGATGAACTTTACCAAGACCTTTGCATCATTAGCATTCTCCATCTATAATCATGTGCTTTCATATGCATGGAACTTGTACTCGCTCCAACTCAAGAAAATGGCACTTTCTTTCTAAAGCGACAAGCCTAGCATCCATATTCCGCTTGCTTCATCTCGCACAATATGCCTTATTCTCAAGCATGACATATAAATGAAAAGAGTTGCCATAAACTACTCGAAAATGAGAAGTGCCGATAGGAGTCTTGAACGCAATTTGATAGGCCCAAATAGTACTCATCGAGCGTGATTCACCAATCCTTCCGAGATTGATCGATTGGTTTTCAAAAAATCCACTTGAGCTCACGATTCTTCACTTCCTCCCGGCCGCTTGCATGTGGGTGGTAAGCGATGATCAATTGATTAGCCGTCCCAATGAGTTGGCAAACTCATTTGAAAACACTCGAAACCGAGTACCCTAATCGCTTATGACCGAGTGACGGGCGTCGAAACGTGTGAAAAGGCATTGGATGAACTTTACCAAAGACCTTTGCATCATTAGCATTCTCCATCTATAATCATGTGCTTTCATATGCATGGAACTTGTACTCGCTCCAACTCAAGAAAATGGCACTTTCTTTCTAAAGCGACAAGCCTAGCATCCATATTCCGCTGCTTCATCTCGCACAATATGCCTTATTCTCAAGCATGACATATAAATGAAAAGAGT
>JAUJYP020001420.1:0-67836 GCA_030674075.2 Linum usitatissimum | reverse complement strand
TACATTTTACATTGGAATGATGACGGGATCCGATTAATTAGTGGTGGTATGATCTCAAATGTCTGCTTCTCGCACCCATATATACATGAATAGTCTTTCACTACTTTCTCCCTTCATTTTCACTCATTTCTCTTAAATTTTACTACCTTTTGATCTCGTTTCTCTAGGTGCATCGAACTATCCCGCAGTCTTGAATCCCCGACATCATTACATAAGTTCTACAAGAGGATGTTCTCTAGTTAAATGTTTCCATTACACATCAGGGCAAAAATTGAAACAATAATACAAAAAAGAATGCGTTCAACAAGAGGACAAATCAAGAGGTCACCCATCCTAGACTAGTCTCAGCCAACTACATTTAACATTGGAATGATGACGGGATCCGATGAATTAGTGGTGGTATGATCTCAAATGTCTGCTTCTCGCACCCATATATACATGAATAGTCTTTCACTACTTTCTCCCTTCACTTTCACTCATTTCTCTTAAATTTTACTATGTTTTGATCTCGTTTCTCTAGGAGCATCGAGCTAACCCACAGTCTTGAATCCGCGACATCATTACATATGTTCTACTAGAGGATGTTCTCTAGTTAAATGTTTCCATTACACATCAGGGCAAAAATTGAAACAATAATAGAAAAAATAATGCGTTCAACAAGAGGACAAATCAAGAGGTCACCCATCCTAGACTACTCTTAGCCAACAACATTTAACTTTGGAATGATGATGGGATTCGATGAATTAGTGGTGGTATGATCTCAAATGCCTGCTTCTCGCACTCATATATACATGAATAGTCTTTCACTACTTTCTCCCTTCATTTTCACTCATTTCTCTTAAATTTTACTACGTTTTGATCTCGTTTCTCTAGGAGCATCGAGCTAACCTACGGTCTTGAATCCCCGACATCATTACATAAGTTCTACTAGAGGATGTTCTCTAGTTAAATGTTTCCATTACACATCAGGGCAAAAATTGAAACAATAATAGAAAAAAGAATGCGTTCAACAAGAGGACAAATCAAGTGGTCACCCATCCTAAGACTACTCTCAACCAACTACATTTAACTTTGGAATGATGACGGGATCTGATGAATTAGTGGTGGTATGATCACAAATGTCTGCTTCTCGCACTCATATATACATGAATAGTATTTCACTACTTTCTCCCTTCATTTTCACTCATTTCTCTTAAATTTTACTATGTTTTGATCTCGTTTCACTAGGAGCATCGAGCTAACCCATGATCTTGAATCCCCGACATCATTACATAAGTTCTACTAGAGGATGTTCTCTAGTTAAATGTTTCCATTACACATCGGGGCAAAAATTGAAACAATAATAGAAAAAAGAATGCGTTCAACAAGAGGACAAATCAAGAGGTCACCCATCCTAGACTACTCTCGGCCAACTACATTTAACTTTGGAATGATGACGGGATCCGATGAATTAGTGGTGGTATGATCTCAAATGTCCGCTTCTCGCACTCATATATACATGAATAGTCTTTCACTACTTTCTCCCTTCATTTTCACTCATTTCTCTTAAATTTTACTACCTTTTGATCTCGTTTCTCTAGGTGCATCGAACTATCCCGCAGTCTTGAATCCCCGACATCATTACATAAGTTCTACAAGAGGATGTTCTCTAGTTAAATGTTTCCATTACACATCAGGGCAAAAATTGAAACAATAATACAAAAAAGAATGCGTTCAACAAGAGGACAAATCAAGAGGTCACCCATCCTAGACTACTCTCAAGCCAACTACATTTAACTTTGGAATGATGACGGGATCCGATGAATTAGTGGTGGTATGATCTCAAATGTCCGCTTCTCGCACTCATATATACGTGAATAGTCTTTCACTACTTTCTCCCTTCATTTTCACTCATTTCTCTTAAATTTTACTACCTTTTGATCTCGTTTCTCTAGGTGCATCGAACTATCCCGCAGTCGTGAATCCCCGACATCATTACATAAGTTCTACTAGAGGATGTTCTCTAGTTAAATGTTTCCATTACACATCGGGGCAAAAATTGAAACAATAATACAAAAAGAATGCGTTCAACAAGAGGACAAATCAAGAGGTCACCAATCCTAGACTAGCTCGGCAACCTACATTTAACATTGGAATGATGACGGGATCCGATGAATTAGTGGTGGTATGATCTCAAATGTACGCTTCTCGCACTCATATATACGTGAATAGTCTTTCACTACTTTCTCCCTTCACTTTCACTCATTTCTCTTAAATTTTACTATGGTTTGATCTCGTTTCTCTAGGAGCATCGAGCTAACCCTACGATCTTGAATCCGCGACATCATTACATATGTTCTACTGAGAGGATGTTCTCTAGTTAAATGTTTCCATTACACATCGGGGCAAAAATTGAAACAATAATAGAAAAAATAATGCGTTCAACAAGAGGACAAATCAAGAGGTCACCCATCCTAGACTACTCTTAGCCAACAACATTTAACTTTGGAATGATGATGGGATCCGATGAATTAGTGGTGGTATGATCTCAAAGGCCTACTTCTCGCACTCATATATACATGAATAGTCTTTCACTACTTTCTCCCTTCATTTTCACTCATTTCTCATAAATTTTTACTATGTTTTGATCTCGTTTCTCTAGGAGCATCGAGCTAACCCGATCTTGAATCCGCGACATCATTACATAAGTTCTACTAGAGGATGTTCTCTAGTTAAATGTTTCCATTACACATCAGGGCAAAAATTGAAACAATAATACAAAAAAGAATGCGTTCAACAAGAGGACAAATCAAGAGGTCACCCATCCTAGACTAGTCTCAGCCAACTACATTTAACATTGGAATGATGACGGGATCCGATGAATTAGTGGTGGTATGATCTCAAATGTCTGCTTCTCGCACCTATATATACATGAATAGTCTTTCACTACTTTCTCCCTTCACTTTCACTCATTTCTCTTAAATTTTACTATGTTTTGATCTCGTTTCTCTAGGAGCATCGAGCTAACCCACAGTCTTGAATTCGCGACATCATTACATAAGTTCTACTAGAGGATGTTCTCTAGTTAAATGTTTCCATTACACATCGGGCAAAAATTGAAACAATAATAGAAAAAAGAATGCGTTCGAACAGAGAGACAAATCAGAGGTCACCCATCTCGTAGACTACTCTTAGCCAACAACATTTAACTTTGGAATGATGACGGGATCCGATGAATTAGTGGTGGTATGATCTCAAATGCGTGCTTCTCGCACTCATATATACATGAATAGTCTTTCACTACTTTCTCCCTTCATTTTCACTCATTTCTCTTAAATTTTACTACCTTTTGATCTCGTTTCTCTAGGTGCATCGAACTATCCTACAGTCTTGAATCCCCGACATCATTACATAAGTTCTACAAGAGGATGTTCTCTAGTTTAATGTTTCCATTACACATCAGGGAAAAAATTGAAACAATAATACAAAAAAGAATGCGTTCAACAAGAGGACAAATCAAGAGGTCACCCATCCTAGACTAGTCTCAGCCAACTACATTTAACATTGGAATGATGACGGGATCCAATGAATTAGTTGTGGTATGATCTCAAATGTCTGCTTCTCGCACCGATATATACATGAATAGTCTTTCACTACTTTCTCCCTTCACTTTCACTCATTTCTCTTAAATTTTACTATGTTTTGATCTCGTTTCTCTAGGAGCATCGAGCTAACCCACAGTCTTGAATCCGCGACATCATTACATATGTTATATTAGAGGATGTTCTCTAGTTAAATGTTTCCATTACACATCGGGGCAAAAATTGAAACAATAATAGAAAAAAATAATGCGTTCAACAAGAGGACAAATCAAGAGGTCACCCATCCTAGACTACTCTTGGCCAACAACATTTAACTTTGGAATGATGATGGGATCCTATGAATTAATGGTGGTATGATCTCAAAGGCCTACTTCTCGCACTCATATATACATGAATAGTCTTTCACTACTTTCTCCCTTCATTTTCACTCATTTCTCATATATTTTAGTACGTTTTGATCTCGGTTCTCTAGGAGCATCGAGCTAACCCGCAGTCTTGAATCCGCGACATCATTACATAAGTTCTCTAGAGGATGTTCTCTAGTTAAATGCTTCCATTTACACATCGGGGCAAAAATTGAAACAATAATGGAAAAAGAATCGTTCAACAAGAGAAACAAAATCAAGTGGTCACCCATCCTAGACTCTCTCAACCAACTACATTTAACTTTGGAATGATGACGGGATCAGATGAATTAGTGGTGGTATGATCACAAATGTCGCTTCTCGCCCTTATATACATGAATAGTATTTCACTACTTTCTCCCTTCATTTTCACTCATTTCTCTTAAATTTTACGATGTTTTGATCTCGTTTCACTAGGAGCATCGAGCTAACCCCTTGATCCTGAGATCCTCGACATCATTTTACATAAGTTCACCTAGAGGATGTTCTCTAGTTAAATGTTTCCATTACGCATCGGGCTGGGCAAAAATTGAAACAATAATAGAAAAAAGAATGCGTTCAACAAGAGGACAAATCAAGAGGTCACCCATCCTGGAGTACTCTCAGCAACCAACATTTAACTTTGGAATGATGACGGGATACGATGAATTAGTGTTGGTATGATCTAAAATATCTGCTTCTCCCTATCACTCATATATACATGAATAGTCTCTCCTTACTTTCTCCATTCATTTTCACTCATTTCTCTTAAATTTTACTATGTTTTGATCTCGTTTCTCTAGGAGCATCGAGCTAACCCACGATCTTGAATCCCCGACATCATTACATAAGTTCTCTTTAAGAGGATGTTCTCTAGTTAAATGTTTCCATTACACATCGGGGCAAAAATTGAAACAATAATACAAAAAAAAATGCGTTCAACAAGAGAACAAATCGAGGTCACCAATCCTAGACTACTCTACGACCAACTACATTTAACTTTGGAATGATGACGGGATCCGATGAATTAGTGGTGGTATGATCTCAAATGTCTTCTCGCACTCATATATACATGAATAGTCTTTCACTACTTTCTCCTTCACTTTCACTTATTTCTCTTAAATTTTACTATGTTTTGATCTCGTTTCTCTAGGAGCATCGAGCTAACCCATAAGCCTGCAATCCCCGACATCATTACATAAGTTCTACTAGAGATTGTTCTCTAGTTAAATGTTTCCATTACACATCAGGGCAAAAATTGGAACAATAATAGAAAAAAGAATGCGGTCAACAAGAGGACAAATCAAGAGGTCACCCATCCTAGACTACTCTCAAGAACTCCACATTTAACTTTGGAATGATGACGGGATCCGATGAATTAGTGGTGGTATGATCTAAAATGTCCGCTTCTCGCACTCATATATACATGAATAGTCTCTCACTACTTTCTCCCTTCATTTTCACTCATTTCTCTTAAATTTTACTACCTTTGGATCTCGTTTCTCTAGAGCATCGAACTATCCCGCAATCTTGAATCCCCGACATCATTACACAAGTTCTACTAAGAGGATGTTCTCTAGTTAAATGTTTCCATTACACATCGTGGCAAAAAATTGAAACAATAATAGAAAAAAGAATGCGTTCAACAAGAGGACAAATCAAGAGGTCACCCATCCTAGACTACTCTCAACAACCTACATTTAACTTTGGAATGATGACGGGATCCGATGAATTAGTGGTGGTATGATCTAAAATGTCTGCTTCTCGCACTCATATATACATGAATAGTCTTTCACTACTTTCTCCCTTCATTTTCACTCATTTCTCTTAAATTTTACTATGTTTTGATCTTGTTTCTCTAGGAGCATCAAGCTAACCCGCTAGTCTTGAGTCCCCGACATCATTACACAAGTTCTACTAGAGGATGTTCTGCAGTTAAATGTTTCCATTACACATCGTGGCAAAAATTGAAACAATAATAGAAAAAAGAATGCGTTCAACAAGAGGACAAATCAAGAGGTCACCCATCCTAGACTACTCTCGCAACCTACATTTAACTTTGGAATGATGACGGGATCCGATGAATTAGTGGTGGTATGATCTAAACATATCGCTTCTCGCGCTCATATATACATGAATAGTCTTTCACTACTTTCTCCCTTCATTTTCACTCATTTCTCTTAAATTTTACTATTTTTTGATCTCGTTTCTCTAGGAGCATCAAACTATCCCGCAGTCTTGAATCCCCGACATCATTACATAAGTTCTACAAGAGGATGTTCTCTAGTTAAATGTTTCCATTACACATCGTGGAAAAATTGAAACAATAATAGAAAAAAGAATGCGTTCAACAAGAGGACAAATCAAGAGGTCACCCATCTGGACTACTCTCTGCCCAACTACATTTAACTTTGGAATGATGACGGGATCCGATGAATTAGTGGTGGTATGATCTCAAATGTCTGCTTCTAGCTCGCATATATACATGAATAGTCTTCTTCACTACTTTTCTCCCCTTCATTTTCACTCATTTCTCTTAAATTTTACTATGTTTTGATCTCGTTTCTCTAGGAGCATCAAGCTAACCCTGCAGCCTTGAATCCGCGACATCATTACATAAGTTCTACTTAGAGGATGTTCTCTAGTTAAATGTTTCCATTACACATCGGGGCAAAAATTGAAACAATAATAGAAAAAAGAATGCGTTCAACAACAGGACAAATCAAGAGGTCACCCATCCTAGACTACTCTCACCAACTAGATTTAACTTTGGAATGATGACGGGATCCGATGAATTAGTGGTGGTATGATCTCAACTGTCCGCTTCTCGCACTCATATATACATGAATAGTCTTTCACTACTTTCTTCCTTCATTTTCACTCATTTCTTTTAAATTTTACTATGTTTTGATCTTGTTTCTCTAGGAGCATCGAGCTAACCTGCAGTCTTCAATCTGCGACATCATTACATAAGTTCTACTAGAGGATGTTCTCTAGTTAAATGTTTCCATTACACATCGGGGAAAAATTGAAACAATAATAGAAAAAAGAATGCGTTCAACAAGAGGACAAATCAAGAGGTCACCCATCCTAGACTACTCTCGAACCCACATTTAACTTTGGAATGATGACGGGATCCGATGAATTAGTGGTGGTATGATCTAAAATGCCCGCTTCTCGCACTCATATATACATGAATAGTCTTTCACTACTTTCTCCCTTCATTTTCACTCATTTCTCTTAAATTTTACTATGTTTTGATCTCGTTTCTCCAGGAGCATCAACAACCATCCCGCAGTTTTCTTGAATCCTCGATATCATTACATAAGTTCTACTAGAGGATGTTCTCTAGTTAAATGTTTCCATTACACATCAGGGCAAAAATTGAAAGAATAATAGAAAAAAAAGAATGCGTTCGAACAAGAGGACAAATCAAGAAGTCAATCCATCCTAGGATTACTCATAGAAGACCTACATTTAACTTTGGAATGATAATGAAATCCGATGAATTAGTGGTGGTATGATCTAAAATGTCCTCCTTCTCCGCACCTCATATATACATGAATAGTCTCTCACTACTTTCTCCCTTCATTTTCACTCATTTCTCTTAAATTTTACTACCTTTTGATCTCAGCTTTCCTTAGGAGCATCGAACTAACCCCTGTAATCTTCACAATCCTCGACATCATTACATAAGTTCTACTTAGAGGATGTTCTCTCGCTAAATGTTTCCATTACACATCAGGGCAAAAAATTGAAACAATAATAGAAAAAAGAATGTGTTCAACAAGAGGACAAATCAAGAGGTCACCCATCCTAGACTACTCTCAAAGAACCTACATTTATCTTTGGAATGATGACGGAATCCGATGAATTATTGGTGGTATAATCTAAACTGTCCGGGCTTCTCCCACTCATATATACATGAATAGTCTTTCACTACTTTCCCCCTTCATTTTCACTCATTTCTCTAAAATTTCGATATGTTTTGATCTCGTTTCTCTAGGAGCATCGTAGCCAAACTCCAAAATTTCCTTGAATCCCCGACATCATTACATAAGTTCTACTAGAGGATGTTCTCGAGTTAAATGTTTCCATTACACATCAGGGCAAAAATTGAAACATCAATAATAGGAAAAAGAATGCGTTCAACAAGAGGACAAATCAAGAGATCACCCATCCTAGATTTCATTTCAAAAGGGAACTTGGTAGATGTGACCTTGAAATTGATGATGAAATCCCATGAATTAGTGGTGGTATGATCTTTAAAATGTCTGCTTCTTGCTCTTTCATATATACATGAATAGTCTCTCACTACTTTCTCCCTTCATTTTCACTCATTTCTCTTAAGCTCTCTATCTACCTTGGATCTCGTTTTCTCTAGGAGCATCGAACTATCCCGCAATCTCTTTAATCTCTCACATCATTACATACAAGTTCTAATTAGAGGATGTTCCCCAGCTAAAATGTTTCCATTACACATCAGGGTAAAAATTGTGCCATCAATAGAAAAAAGAATGCGTTCAACAAGAGGACAAATCAAGAGGTCACCCATCCCAGACTACCCTCGCAACCTACACGTAACTTTAGCCTGAGGATGGGATCCGATGAATTAGTGGTGGTATGATCTAAAATATCCCTTCCTCGGCCCTCATATATTCATGAATAGTCTCTGGCTCTCATTTCTCCTTTCATTTTCACTCATTTCTCTTAAATTTTACTACCCTTGGATCTCGTTTCTTAAGCAGCATCGAACTATCCCGTAATCTTCAATCCTCCACATCATTACATAAGTTCTATTTCAGAGGATGTTCTCTAGTTAAATGTTTCCATTACACATCAGGGCAAAAAATTGAAACAATAATAGAAAAAAGAATGCCTTCAACAAGAGGACAAAATCAAGAGGTCACCCATCCTAGACTCATACTCTCAAAGAACCTACATTTATCTTTGGAATGATGACGGGATCCGATGAATTATTGGTGGAACGACCTCAACCGTCCGCTTCTCCCACTCATATATACATGAATAGTCTTTCACTACTTTCTCCCTTCATTTTCACTCATTTCTCTAAAATTTTCGATATGTTTTGATCTCGTTTCTTAAGAAGCATCATAGCCAACCTGCTAGCCTTGAATCCCAGACATCATTACATAAGTTCTACTAGAGGATATTCGAAAGTTAAATGTTTCCATTACAAATCAGGGCAAAAATTGAAACAATAATAGAAAAAAGAATGCGTTCAACAAGAGGACAAATCAAGAGGTCACCCATCCTTGACTACCTCAAGAACCTACATTTAACTTTGGAATGATGATGGGATCCGATGAATTAGTGGTGGTATGATCTAAAAATATCTTCTTCTCGCCCTCATATATACATGAATAGTCTCTCACTACTTTCTCCCTTCATTTTCACTCATTTCTCTTAAATTTTACTACCTTTGGATCTCGTTTCTCTTAGAGTACTGAATCTATCCCGTAATCTTCAATCCTCGACATCATTACATAAGTTCTACTAGAGGATGTCTTCTAGTTAAATGTTTCCATTACACATCAAGGCAAAAATTGAAATAATAATAGAAAAAAGAATGCGTTCAACAAGAGGACAAATCAAGAGGTCACCCATCCTAGACTACTCTTCGCAACCTACATTTATCTTTGGAATGATGACGGGATCCCATGAATTATTGGTGGTATAATCTAAACCGTCCGCTTCTCCCACTCATATATACATGAATAGTCTTTCACTACTTTCTCCCTTCATTTTCACTCATTTCTCTAAAATTTAAATATGTTTTGATCCTCGTTTCTCTAGGAGCATCGAGCTAACCCGTAACTTTGAATCCCCGACACTTCATTACATAAGTTCTACTAGAGGATGTTCTCCAGTTAAATGTTTCCATTACACATCGTGGCAAAAATTGAAACAATAATAGAAAAAAAGAATGCGTTCAACAAGAGGACAAATCAAGAGATCACCCATCCTAGACTACTCTCAAAGAAACTCATACATTTAAATTTGGAATGATGACGGGATCCGATGAATTAGTGGTGGTATGATCTAAAATGTCCGCTTCGCCCTCTCATATATACATGAATAGTCTTTCACTACTTTCTCCCTTCATTTTCACTCATTTCTCTAAAATTTCGATATGTTTTGATCTCGTTTCTCCAGGAGCATCGAGCTAACTCCGTTAGCTTCCTTGAATCCCCCGACATCATTATATAAGTTCTAATTAGTAGAGGATGTTCTCTTTAATTAAATGTTCTGGCTTACAAATCTGTGGGGTAAAAATTGAAACAATAATAGAAAAAAAGAATGCGTTCAACAAGAGGATAAATCAAGAGGTCACCCATCCTAGACTACTCTCAAAGAACCTACATTTAACTTTGGAATGATGACGGAACCTGATGAATTAGTGGTGGTATGATCTCAAATGTCGCTTCTCGCACTCATATATACATGAATAGTCTTTCACTACTTTCTCCCTTCATTTTCACTCATTTCTCTTAAATTTTACTATGTTTTGATCTCGTTTCTCTAGGAGCATCGAGCTAACCCGCCTTGAATCCCCGACATCATTACATAAGTTCTACTAGAGGATGTTCTCTAGTTAAATGTTTCCATTACACATCGTGGCAAAAATTGAAACAATAATAGAAAAAAGAATGCGTTCAACAAGAGGACAAATCAAGAGGTCACCCATCCTAGACTACTCTCGGCAACTACATTTAACTTTGGAATGATGACGGGATCCGATGAATTAGTGGTGGTATGATCTCAAATGTCGCTTCTCGCACTCATATATACATGAATAGTCTTTCACTACTTTCTCCCTTCATTTTCACTCATTTCTCTTAAATTTTACTATGTTTTGATCTCGTTTCTCTAGGAGCATCGAGCTAACCCCAGTCTTGAATCCCCGACATCATTACATAAGTTCTACTAGAGGATGTTCTCTAGTTAAATGTTTCCATTACACATCGGGCAAAAATTGAAACAATAATAGAAAAAAGAATGCGTTCAACAAGAGGACAAATCAAGAGGTCACCCATCCTAGACTACTCTCAAGAACTACATTTAACTTTGGAATGATGACGGGATCCGATGAATTAGTGGTGGTCTGATCTCAAATGTCTGCTTCTCGCACTCACATATACATGAATAGTCTTTCACTACTTTCTCCCTTCATTTTCACTCATTTCTCTTAATTTTTACTATTTTTGATCTCGTTTCTCTAGGAGCATCGAACTAACCGCATCTTGAATCCCCGACATCATTACATAAGTTCTACTAGAGGATGTTCTCTAGTTAAATGTTTCCATTACACATCGGGGCAAAAATTGAAACAATAATAGAAAAAAGAATGCGTTCAACAAGAGGACAAATCAAGAGGTCACCCATCCTAGACTACTCTCACCTACATTTAACTTTGGAATGATGACGGGATCCGATGAATTAGTGGTGGTATGATCTCAAATGTCCGCTTCTCGCACTCATATATACATGAATAGTCTTTCACTACTTTCTCCCTTCATTTTCACTCATTTCTCTTAATTTTTACTATGTTTTGATCTCGTTTCTCTAGGAGCATCGAGCTAACCCGCCTTGAATCCCCGACATCATTACATAAGTTCTACTAGAGGATGTTCTCTAGTTAAATGTTTCCATTACACATCGTGGCAAAAATTGAAACAATAATAGAAAAAAGAATGCGTTCAACAAGAGGACAAATCAAGAGGTCACCCATCCTAGACTACTCTCAACCTACATTTAACTTTGGAATGATGACGGGATCCGATGAATTAGTGGTGGTATGATCTCAAATGTCCGCTTCTCGCACTCATATATACATGAATAGTCTTTCACTACTTTCTCCCTTCATTTTCACTCATTTCTCTTAAATTTTACTACGTTTTGATCTCGTTTCTCTAGGAGCATCGAACTAACCCGCAGTCTTGAATCCCCGACATCATTACATAAGTTCTACTAGAGGATGTTCTCTAGTTAAATGTTTCCATTACACATCGGGCAAAAATTGAAACAATAATAGAAAAAAGAATGCGTTCAACAAGAGGACAAATCAAGAGGTCACCCATCCTAGACTACTCGACCAACTACATTTAACTTTGGAATGATGACGGGATCCGATGAATTAGTGGTGGTATGATCTCAAATGTCTGCTTCTCGCACTCATATATACATGAATAGTCTTTCACTACTTTCTCCCTTCATTTTCACTCATTTCTCTTAATTTTTACTATGTTTTGATCTCGTTTCTCTAGGAGCATCGAGCTAACCCGCAGTCTTGAATCCCCGACATCATTACATAAGTTCTACTAGAGGATGTTCTCTAGTTAAATGTTTCCATTACACATCATGGCAAAAATTGAAACAATAATAGAAAAAAGAATGCGTTCAACAAGAGGACAAATCAAGAGGTCACCCATCCTAGACTACTCTCGCAACTACATTTAACTTTGGAATGATGACGGGATCCGATGAATTAGTGGTGGTATGATCTCAAATGTCCGCTTCTCGCACTCATATATACATGAATAGTCTTTCACTACTTTCTCCCTTCATTTTCACTCATTTCTCTTAAATTTTACTATGTTTTGATCTCGTTTCTCTAGGAGCATCGAGCTAACCCGCCTTGAATCCCCGACATCATTACATAAGTTCTACTAGAGGATGTTCTCTAGTTAAATGTTTCCATTACACATCGTGGCAAAAATTGAAACAATAATAGAAAAAAGAATGCGTTCAACAAGAGGACAAATCAAGAGGTCACCCATCCTAGACTACTCTCAGCCAACTACATTTAACTTTGGAATGATGACGGGATCCGATGAATTAGTGGTGGTATGATCTCAAATGTCCGCTTCTCGCACTCATATATACATGAATAGTCTTTCACTACTTTCTCCCTTCATTTTCACTCATTTCTCTTAAATTTTACTATGTTTTGATCTCGTTTCTCTAGGAGCATCGAACTAACCCGAGTCTTGAATCCCCGACATCATTACATAAGTTCTACTAGAGGATGTTCTCTAGTTAAATGTTTCCATTACACATCGTGGCAAAAATTGAAACAATAATAGAAAAAAGAATGCGTTCAACAAGAGGACAAATCAAGAGGTCACCCATCCTAGACTACTCTCCCAACTACATTTAACTTTGGAATGATGACGGGATCCGATGAATTAGTGGTGGTATGATCTCAAATGTCCGCTTCTCGCACTCATATATACATGAATAGTCTTTCACTACTTTCTCCCTTCATTTTCACTCATTTCTCTTAAATTTTACTATGTTTTGATCTCGTTTCTCTAGGAGCATCGAGCTAACCCGCGTCTTGAATCCCCGACATCATTACATAAGTTCTACTAGAGGATGTTCTCTAGTTAAATGTTTCCATTACACATCGGGGCAAAAATTGAAACAATAATAGAAAAAAGAATGCGTTCAACAAGAGGACAAATCAAGAGGTCACCCATCCTAGACTACTCTCAAGCAACTACATTTAACTTTGGAATGATGACGGGATCCGATGAATTAGTGGTGGTATGATCTCAAATGTCCGCTTCTCGCACTCATATATACATGAATAGTCTTTCACTACTTTCTCCCTTCATTTTCACTCATTTCTCTTAAATTTTACTACGTTTTGATCTCGTTTCTCTAGGAGCATCGAACTAACCCGAGTCTTGAATCCCCGACATCATTACATAAGTTCTACTAGAGGATGTTCTCTAGTTAAATGTTTCCATTACACATCGGGCAAAAATTGAAACAATAATAGAAAAAAGAATGCGTTCAACAAGAGGACAAATCAAGAGGTCACCCATCCTAGACTACTCCCAACTACATTTAACTTTGGAATGATGACGGGATCCGATGAATTAGTGGTGGTATGATCTCAAATGTCCGCTTCTCGCACTCATATATACATGAATAGTCTTTCACTACTTTCTCCCTTCATTTTCACTCATTTCTCTTAATTTTACTATGTTTTGATCTCGTTTCTCTAGGAGCATCGAACTAACCCGCATCTTGAATCCCCGACATCATTACATAAGTTCTACTAGAGGATGTTCTCTAGTTAAATGTTTCCATTACACATCGGGGCAAAAATTGAAACAATAATAGAAAAAAGAATGCGTTCAACAAGAGGACAAATCAAGAGGTCACCCATCCTAGACTACTCTCGCAACCTACATTTAACTTTGGAATGATGACGGGATCCGATGAATTAGTGGTGGTATGATCTCAAATGTCGCTTCTCGCACTCATATATACATGAATAGTCTTTCACTACTTTCTCCCTTCATTTTCACTCATTTCTCTTAATTTTACTATGTTTTGATCTCGTTTCTCTAGGAGCATCGAACTAACCCAGTCTTGAATCCCCGACATCATTACATAAGTTCTACTAGAGGATGTTCTCTAGTTAAATGTTTCCATTACACATCGGGCAAAAATTGAAACAATAATAGAAAAAAGAATGCGTTCAACAAGAGGACAAATCAAGAGGTCACCCATCCTAGACTACTCTCACCAACTACATTTAACTTTGGAATGATGACGGGATCCGATGAATTAGTGGTGGTATGATCTAAAATGTCCGCTTCTCGCACTCATATATACATGAATAGTCTTTCACTACTTTCTCCCTTCATTTTCACTCATTTCTCTTAAATTTTACTATGTTTTGATCTCGTTTCTCTAGGAGCATCGAGCTACCCGCAGTTGAATCCCCCATCATTACATCATTTATATGTTCTCTAGTTAAATGTTCTCATTAAATGGGCCATTGAAACAATAATAGAAAAAAGAATGCGTTCAACAAGAGGACAAATCAAGAGGTCACCCATCCTAGACTACTCTCACCAACTACATTTAACTTTGGAATGATGACGGGATCCGATGAATTAGTGGTGGTATGATCTCAAATGTCCGCTTCTCGCACTCATATATACATGAATAGTCTTTCACTACTTTCTCCCTTCATTTTCACTCATTTCTCTTAAATTTTACTATGTTTTGATCTCGTTTCTCTAGGAGCATCGAACTAACCCGCGTCTTGAATCCCCGACATCATTACATAAGTTCTACTAGAGGATGTTCTCTAGTTAAATGTTTCCATTACACATCGGGCAAAAATTGAAACAATAATAGAAAAAAGAATGCGTTCAACAAGAGGACAAATCAAGAGGTCACCCATCCTAGACTACTCTCCCAACTACATTTAACTTTGGAATGATGACGGGATCCGATGAATTAGTGGTGGTATGATCTCAAATGTCCGCTTCTCGCACTCATATATACATGAATAGTCTTTCACTACTTTCTCCCTTCATTTTCACTCATTTCTCTTAAATTTTACTATGTTTTGATCTCGTTTCTCTAGGAGCATCGAGCTAACCCGCAGTCTTGAATCCCCGACATCATTACATAAGTTCTACTAGAGGATGTTCTCTAGTTAAATGTTTCCATTACACTGAAACAATAATAGAAAAAAGAATGCGTTCAACAAGAGGACAAATCAAGAGGTCACCCATCCTAGACTACTCTCACCAACTACATTTAACTTTGGAATGATGACGGGATCCGATGAATTAGTGGTGGTATGATCTCAAATGTCCGCTTCTCGCACTCATATATACATGAATAGTCTTTCACTACTTTCTCCCTTCATTTTCACTCATTTCTCTTAAATTTTACTATGTTTTGATCTCGTTTCTCTAGGAGCATCGAGCTAACCCGCAGTCTTGAATCCCCGACATCATTACATAAGTTCTACTAGAGGATGTTCTCTAGTTAAATGTTTCCATTACACATCGGGCAAAAATTGAAACAATAATAGAAAAAAGAATGCGTTCAACAAGATGACAACTCAAGAGGTCACCCATCCTAGACTACTCTCACCAACTACATTTAACTTTCGAATGATGACGGGATCCCATGAATTAGTGGTGGTATGATTTCAAATGTCTGCTTCTCGCACTCATATATACATGAATAGTCTTTCACTACTTTCTGCCTTCATTTTCACTCATTTCTCCGTAAATTTTACAACTTTTTGATCTCGTTTCTCCCGCATAATCGAACTATCCCGCCAGCTTCCTTAATCCCTAACATCATTACATAAGTTCTACTACAGGATGTCTTCTAGTTAAATGTTTCCATTACACATCGTGGCAAAAAAATTGAAACAATAATAGAAAAAAGAATGCGTTCAACAAGAGGACAAATCAAGAGGTCACCCATCCTAGACTACTCTCACCAACTACATTTAACTTTGGAATGATGACTAGGATCCGATGAATTAGTGGTGGTATGATCTCAAATGTCCGCTTCTCGCACTCATATATACATGAATAGTCTTTCACTACTTTCTCCCTTCATTTTCACTCATTTCTCTTAAATTTTACTATGTTTTGATCTCGTTTCTCTAGGAGCATCGAGCTAACCCGCAGTCTTGAATCCCCGACATCATTACATAAGTTCTACTAGAGGATGTTCTCTAGTTAAATGTTTCCATTACACATCGGGCAAAAATTGAAACAATAATAGAAAAAAGAATGCGTTCAACAAGAGGACAAATCAAGAGGTCACCCATCCTAGACTACTCTCACCAACTACATTTAACTTTGGAATGATGACGGGATCCGATGAATTAGTGGTGGTATGATCTCAAATGTCCGCTTCTCGCACTCATATATACATGAATAGTCTTTCACTACTTTCTCCCTTCATTTTCACTCATTTCTCTTAAATTTTACTATGTTTTGATCTCGTTTCTCTAGGAGCATCGAGCTAACCCGTCTTGAATCCCCGACATCATTACATAAGTTCTACTAGAGGATGTTCTCTAGTTAAATGTTTCCATTACACATCGGGCAAAAATTGAAACAATAATAGAAAAAAGAATGCGTTCAACAAGAGGACAAATCAAGAGGTCACCCATCCTAGACTACTCTCGCCAACTACATTTAACTTTGGAATGATGACGGGATCCGATGAATTAGTGGTGGTATGATCTCAAATGTCGCTTCTCGCACTCATATATACATGAATAGTCTTTCACTACTTTCTCCCTTCATTTTCACTCATTTCTCCTCGAAACTTTACTACAATTTGATCTCGTTTCTCTAGCAGCATCGAACTATCCTGCCAGCCTTGAATCCCCGACATCATTACATAAGTTTTACTAGAGGATGTTCTCTAGTTAAATGTTTCCATTACACATCGTGGGCAAAAATTGAAACAATAATAGAAAAAAGAATGCGTTCAACAAGAGGACAAATCAAGAGGTCACCCATCCTGGGACCATTCTCAAAGAACCTACATTTTCATCTTTGGAATGATGACGGAATCCGATGATTTAGTGGTGGTGCGATCTAAAATGTCCGCTCTTCGCACTCATATATACATGAATAGTCTTTCACTACTTTCTCCCTTCATTTTCACTCATTTCTCCCGAAACTTTACTACAATTTGATATCATTTGTATAAAAAAATCGAAACTATCCCGCAATCTTGAATCCCCGACATCATTACATAAGTTTTACTAGAGGATGTTCTCTAGTTAAATGTTTCCATTACACATCGTGGCAAAAATTGAAACAATAATAGAAAAAAGAATGCGTTCAACAAGCAGGGACAAATCAAGAGGTCACCCATCCTAGACTACTCGCTTAACTACATTTAACTTTGGAATGATGACGGTATCCGATGAATTAGTGGTGGTGTGATCTAAAATGTCCGTTTCTCGCACTCATATATACATGAATAGTCTTTCACTACTTTCTCCCTTCATTTTCACTCATTTCTCTGAAATTTTACTACTTTTTGATCTCGTTTCCTAAGAAGCATCGAACTATCCCGGCCAGCCTTGAATCCTCGACATCATTACATAAGTTCTACTACAGGATGTTCTCTAGTTAAATGTTTCCATTACACATCGCTGCAAAAATTGAAACAATAATAGAAAAAAGTATACAAATGCGTTCAACAAGAGGGACAAATCAAGAGGTCACCCATCCTAGATTACTCTCGCAACCTACATTTAACTTTGGAATGATGACGGGATCCGATGATTTAGTGGTGGTGTGATCTAAAAAAAAAAAAAAAAAAAAAAAAAAAAAAAAAAAAAAAAAAAATGTCCGATTCTCGCACTCATATATACATGAATAGTCTTTCACTACTTTCTCCCTTCATTTTCACTCATTTCTCTGAAACTTTACTACTTTTTGATCTCGTTTCTCTAGGAGCATCGAACTATCCTCAGCCTTGAATCCCCGACATCATTACATAAGTTTTACTAGAGGATGTTCTCTAGTTAAATGTTTCCATTACACATCGAAGCAAAAATTGAAACAATAATAGAAAAAAGAATGCGTTCAACAAGAGGATGCTGTAAATCAAGAGGTCACCCATCCTAGACTACTCTCGCTAACTACATTTAACTTTGGAATGATGACGGTATCCGATGAATTGCTGGTGGTGTGATCTAAAATGTCCGCTTCTTGCACTCATATAGGCATGAATAGTCTTTCACTACTTTCTTTCTTCATTTTCACTCATTTCTCCGAAATTTTACTACTTTTTGATCTCGTTTCTCTAGGAGCATCGAACTATCCCGCCTTGAATCCCCGACATCATTACATTTGTTCTACTAGAAGATGTTCTCTATTTAAATGTTTCAATTACACATCGTGGTAAAAATTGAAACAATAATAGAAAAAAGAATGCGTTCAACAAGAGGAGACAAACGAAGTAGTCTACCCATCCTAGATTACTTCCTCACCAACTACATTTAACTTTGGAATGTTGAATGGATCCGATGATTTAGTGGTGGTGTGATCTTTTAAAATGTCTCCATTTTCGCACTCATATATACATGAATAGTCTTTCACTACTTTCTCCCTTCATTTTCACTCATTTCTCCGAAACTTTACTACTTTTTGATCTCGTTTCTCTAGGAGCATCGAACTATCCCGCCAGCCTTGAATCCCCGACATCATTACATAAGTTTTACTAGAGGATGTTCTCTAGTTAAATGTTTCCATTACACATCGTGTGGCAAAAATTGAAACAATGTTAGAAAAAAGAATGCGTTCAACAAGAGGACAAATCAAGAGGTCACCCATCCTAGATTACTCTCAGCAACCTACATTTAACTTTGGAATGATGACGGGATCCGATGATTTAGTGGTGGTGTGATCTAAAATGTCTTTATCATGTACTTTGCTATACATGAATAGTCTTTCACTACTTTCTCCCTTCATTTTCACTCATTTCTCCGAAACTTTACTACTTTTTGATCTCGTTTCTCTAGGAGCATCGAACTATCCCAGCCTTGAATCCCCGACATCATTACATAAGTTTTACTAGAAGATGTTCTCTCTAGTTAAATGTTTCCATTACACATCGTGGCAAAAATTGAAACAATAATAGAAAAAAGAATGCGTTCAACAAGAGGACAAATCAAGAGGTCACCCATCCTAGACTACTCTCGCTAACTACATCTAACTTTGGAATGATGACGGTATCCGATGAATTAGTGGTGGTGTGATCTAAAATGTCCGCTTCTCGCACTCCATATATGCTGCTGAACAGTCTTTCACTACTTTCTCCTTTCATTTTCACTCATTTCTCCGAAATTTTACTACTTTTTGATCTCGCTTTCTCTAGGAGCATCGAACTATCCTCAGCCTTGAATCCCCGACATCATTACATAAGTTCTACTAGAAGATGTTCTCTATTTAAATGTTTCCACTACACAACGGGTAAAAATTGAAACAATAATAGAAAAAAGAATGCGTTCAACAAGAGGACAAATCAAGAGGTCACCCATCCTAGATTACTCTCACCAACCTACATTTAACTTTGGAATGATGACGGGATCCGATGATTTAGTGGTGGTGTGATCTAAAATTTCGCTTCTCGCACTCATATAGGCATGAATAGTCTTTCACTACTTTCTCCCTTCATTTTCACTCATTTCTCTCAAATTTTATCGCTTTTTGGATCTCGTTTCTCTAGGAGCATCGAGCTAACCCATAGCCTTGAATCCCCGACATCATTACATAAGTTCTACTAGAGAATGATCAAAAGTTAAATGTTTCCCAGCTTACACATCGTGCCAAAAATTGAAACAATAATAGAAAAAAGAATGCGTTCAACAAGAGGACAAATCAAGAGGTCACCTCATCCTAGATTATCCTCACAACCTACATTTAACTTTGGAATGATGACTGGATCCGATGATTTAGTGGTGGTGTGATCTAAAATGTCGCTTCTCGCACTCATATATACATGAATAGTCTTTCACTACTTTCTCCCTTCATTTTCACTCATTTCTCCTCGAAACTTACTTACTCTTATTTGCATCTCGTTTCTTAAGAAGCATCGAACTATCCCGCAAATTAATCCCCGACATCACATACAAAAGTTTTACTAGAGGATGTTCTCTAGTTAAATGTTTCCATTACACATCAAAAAGTAAAATTGAAACAATAATAGAAAAAAGAATGCGTTCAACAAGAGGACAAATCAAGAGGTCACCCATCCTAGACTACTCCTCAGCTAACTACATTTAACTTTGGAATGATGACTCGATCCGATGAATTAGTGGTGGTGTGATCTAAAATGTCCGTTTTCCGCACTCATATATGGGGGAATAGTCTTTCACTACTTTCTTCCTTCATTTTCACTCATTTCTCTGAAATTTTACTACCTTTTGATCTCGTTTCTGTCTGAGCATCGAACTATCCTGCCTAGCCTTGAATCCCTTCGACATCATTACATAAGTTCTATTGCAAGATGTACACTTGATTTTAAATGCTTAAATTTATACATCGGTAAAAATCTAGAAAAGAAAATAGAAAAAAGAATGCGTTCAACAAGAGGACAAATCAAGAGGTCACCCATCCTAGATTACTCTCGCCCAACTACATTTAACTTTGGAATGATGACTAGATCCGATGATTTAATGGTGGTGTGATCTAAAATGTCCGTTTTCTCGCACTCATATATACATGAATAGTCTTTCACTACTTTCTCCCTTCATTTCTTTCACTCATTTCTCCGAAACTTTACTACTTTTTGATCTCGTTTCTGTTTGAGCATCGAACTATCCCGCATTTTGAATCCCAGACATCATTACATAAGTTTTACTAGAGGATGTTCTCTAGTTAAATGTTTCCATTACACATCGGGCAAAAATTGAAACAATAATAGAAAAAAGAATGAAATCAACAAGAGGACAAATCAAGAGGTCACCCATCCTAGACTACTCTCACCAACTACATTTAACTTTTGAATGATGACGGAATCCGATGTATTAGTTGTGGTATGATCTCAAATGTCCGCTTCTCGCACTCATATATACATGAATAGTCTTTCACTACTTTCTCCCTTCATTTTCACTCATTTTTTATAAATTTTACTATGTTTTGATCTCCTTGCTTTCAGAGCATCGAGCTAACCCGCCTTGAATGCCCGACATCATTACATAAGTTCCCATTGCAGGATGTTCTCTAGTTAAATGTTTCCATTAAACATCGGGCAAAAATTGAAACAATGATAGAAAAGAATATGCCTGGACAAAGAGGACAAATCAAGAGGTCACCCATCCTAGACTACTCTCACCAACTACATTTAACTTTGGAATGATGACGGGTTCCGATGAATTAGTGGTGGTGTGATCTAAAATGTCTCCGTTTCTCGCACTCATATATACATGAATAGTCTTTCACTACTTTCTCCCTTCATTTTCACTCATTTCTCCGATATTTTACTACTTTTTGATCTCGTTTCTCTAGGAGCATCGAACTATCCCGCAAATTTTGAATCCCCGACATCATTACATTTGTTCTACTAGAAGATGTTCTTCATTTAAATGTTTCAATTACACATCGTGTAAAAATTGAAACAATAATAGAAAAAAGAATGCAATCAACAAGAGGACAAATCAAGAGGTCACCCATCTCTAGATTACTCTCACCAACTACATTTAACTTTGGAATGATGACGGGATTCGATGAATTGGGGTGGTGGTATGATCTCAAATGTCCGCTTCTCGCCCTCATATATACATGAATAGTCTTTCACTACTTTCGCCCTTCATTTTCACTCATTTCTCCTAAATTTTACTATGTTTTGATCTCGTTTCTGTTTGATGATCTAGCTATCACTGTCAAGAAAATACTTCATCACTACATAAGTTTTACTAGAGGATGTTCTCTAGTTAAATGTTTCCATTACACATCGTGGGCAAAAATTGAAACAATAATAGAAAAACGAATGCGTTCAACAAGAGGACAAATCAAGAGGTCACTCCATCCTAGACTACTTCCTTAGCCAACTACATTTAACTTTGGAATGATGACGGGATCCGGGCAGCGGCTGCATTAGTTGTGGTATGATCTCAAACGTCTCGCTTTCTCGCACTCATATATACATGAATAGTCTTTCACTACTTTCTCCCTTCATTTTCACTCATTTCTCTTTTTTTAAATTTTACTATGTTTTGATCTCGTTTCTCTAGGAGCATCAAGCTAACCCAGCCTTGAATCCCCGACATCATTACATAGCTAAGTTCTACTAGAGGATGTTCTCTAGTTAAATGTTTCCATTACACATCGTGGGCAAAAATTGAAACAATAATAGAAAAAAGAATGCGTTCAACAAGAGGACAAATCAAGAGGTCACCCATCCTAGACTACTCTCCCGGCCAGCCTACATTTAACATTGAAATGATGATGGGATCCGATGAATTAGTGGTGGGGTGATCTTAAAATTTTTTTTTTTTTCCGTTTCCTCGCACTCATATATACATGAATAGTCTTTCACTACTTTCTCCCTTCATTTTCACTCATTGCGGGGAAATTTTACTACATTTTGATCTCATTTCTCTAGAAGCATCGAGCTAACCCGGCTAGCCTTTTAATCCCCGACATCATTACATAAGTTCTACTAGAGGATGTTCTCGAGTTAAATGTTTCCATTACACATTAGGACAAATATTGAAACAATAATAGAAAACCGAATGCGTTCAACAAGAGGACAAATCAAGAGGTCACTCCATCCTAAACTACTCTCGGCCTACCTACATTTAACTTTGGAATGATGATGTGATCCGATGAATTAGTGGCGGTATGATCTAAAATGTCTGCTTCTCGCACTCATATATACATGAATATACTTTCACTACTTTCTCCCTTCATTTTCACTCATTTCTCTTAAATTTTACTACCTTTTGATCTCGTTTCTCTACGAGCATCAAAATATCCCGTTACCTTGAATCGCCGACATCATTACATAAGTTCTACTGTAGGATGTTCTCTAACGCTTAAATGTTTCCATTACACATCGTGGGCAAAAATTGAAATAATAATAGAAAAAAGATTGCTTTCAACAAGAGGACAAATTAAGAGGTCACCCATCCTAGACTACTCTCACCAACTACATTTAACATTGGAATGATGATGGAATCCGATGAATTAGTGGTGGTGTGATCTAAAATGTCCGTTTCTCGCACTCATATATACATGAATAGTCTTTCACTACTTTCTCCCTTCATTTTCACTCATTTCTCTCGAAATTTTACTACTTTTTGATCTCATTTCTCTAGGAGCATCGAGCTATCACTAGCCTTTGAATCCCCGACATCATTACATAAGTTTTACTAGAGGATGTTCTCTACAAAAATGTTTCCATTACACATCGTAAAGTAAAAATTGAAACAATAATAGAAAAAAGAATGCGTTCAACAAGAGGACAAATCAAGAGGTCACCTATCCTAGACTACGCTGGCCAACTATAGCTTAATTTTGGAATGATGACGGTATCCGATGAATTAGTGGTGGTATGATCTAAAATGTCCGCTTTTCGCACTCATATATACATGAATAGTCTTTCACTACTTTCTCCCTTCATTTTCACTCATTTCTCTTAAATTTTAATCTTACGTTGATCTCGTTTCTCTAGAAGTATTGTTCTAACCCCTCTGGCATTAGCCTCGACATCATTACATAAGTTCTACTGGAGAATGTTCTCTAGTTAAATATTTCCATTACACATCGTATAAAAATAGAAACAATAATAGAAAAAAGAATCCGTTCAACAAGAGGAGAAATCAAGAGGTCACCCATCCTAGACTACTCGCAACCTACATTTATCTTTGGAATGATGAATGGATCCGATGAATTACTCGTGGTATAATCTTAACCGTCTGCTTTTCCCACTCATATGGTCTATGAATAGTCTTTCAATACTTTCTCCCTCTGATTTTCATCCATTTCTCTGTACTTTTGATATGCTTTGATCTCGTTTCTCTAGGAGCATCATGAAATAACCTTCAGCCTTGAAATCCCTAATATCATTCTTTATGTCCTACTAGAGCATGTTCTCCAGTTAAATGTTTCCATTACAAATCGGCAAAAATTGAAACAATAATAGGAAAAAGAATGCGTTCAATAAGAGGAGAAATCAAGAGATCACACCCATCCTATGCAATTCTCACAACCTTCATCTAACTCTTGAATTGATGATGTGGATCCGATGAATTAGTGGGTGTATGATCTAAAATGTCCTGCTTTTCGCTCTCATATATGGGGGAATAGTCTCTCACTACTTTCTCCTCTGGCCTTCACTCATTTCTCGTAAGTCTTTACTACCCTTTGATCCTTGCTTCTCTGTGAATACCGAACCATCCCGCAATCTCTCTTATCCCTTACATCATTTTTTTTGTGCCTCAATGAGGATGCACCCCAGTTAAAATGTTTCCCATTTAAGCATCATGGCAAAAATCCAAATAATAGGGGAAAAAAGAATGCGTTCAACAAGAGGATAAATCATGAGGTCATTCATCCTTGAATAATTTCATCCGACATTTAACTTTGGAATGATGAATGGATCCCATGAATTAGTGGTGTAATGACCTAAAAACATGTCCGCTTTTCGCACTCAAAAAGTACATTAATAGTCTTTCACTACTTTCTCTCCTTTATTTCTTCACTCATTTCTCTTAAATTTTACTACGTTTTGATATCAAGCTTCTCTAGGAGCATCAAGCTAACCCAGCAATGAGTCCTTGTGATTATTACATAAGTTCTACTAGAGGATGTTCTCTAGTTAAATGTTTCTATTGGTACATCTTTCAAAATTGAAACAATAATAGAAAAAAGAATAAGTGTCAACAAGAGGGACAAATCAAGAGGTCACCACCATCCTTGACTACTTCTCAAGAACTCTACATTTAACTTTGTAATGATGATGCTATCCTACTTGAATTAGTGTTTTCATGATCTTAACTATCCGTTTCTGGGATTCATATATAGGTGAATATATTTATTCAAAAATTTCTCCTTTCATTTTTACTCATTTCTCTTAAATTTTACTACCTTTTGATCTCGTTTCTATAAAGGGATCAAACTATCCTTGGCCCTCAATCTCTTACATCGTGACATAATAGTTCTACTAGAGGATGTTCTCTAGTTAAAATGTTTCCATTAAAACATCGTGAAAAAAATTTAAAACAATAATAGAAAAAAGAATGCGTACAACAAGAGGACAAATCAAGAGGTCACCCATCCTAGACTACTCTCAGCCAACAACATTTAACTTTGGAATGATGAAGGTATCTGATGAATTAGTGGTGGTATGATCTCAAATGCTTGCTTTTCGCACTCATATAGGCATGAATAGTCTTTCACTACTTTATCCTCTCATTTCTCATTCATTTCTCTTATATTTTACTATGTTTTGATCTCAAGATACTCAAAGAGCATCAAGCTAACCCGCAAGCCTTGAATCCTCGACATCATTACATAAGTTCTACTAGAGGATGTTCTCTAGTTAAATGTTTCCATTACACATCGTGGCAAAAATTGAAAAGACAATAGAAAAAAGAATGCGTTCAACAATAGGAAGAATCAAGAGGTCACCCATCCTAAATTACCTCTCACTCAAAAACATTTAACTTTGGAATGATGACGGGATCCGATGAATTAGTGGTGGTATGATCTCAATTGTCCGCTTCTCGCACTCATATATACATGAATAGTCTTTCACTACTTTCTCCCTTCATTTTCACTTTATACTTTTAAATTTTACTATGTTTTGATCTCGTTTCCATGGGGACATCGACTAACTTACTTTCAATCCCCGACATCATTACATAAGTTCTACTAGAGATTGTTCTCTAGTTAAATGTTTCCATTACACATCGGGGCAAAAATTGAACAATAATAGAAAAAAGAATGCGTTCAACAAGAGGACAAATCAAGAGGTCACCCATCCTAGACTACTCTCAGAACCTACATTACTTAACTTTTGAATTATGACGGGATCCGATGAATTAGTGGTGGTATGATCTAAAATGTCCGTTTCTCGCCCTCATATATATATGAATAGTCTCTCACTACTTTCTCCTTTCATTTTCACTTAATACTCTTAAATTTTACTACCTTGCGATCTCAAGAAACTCTAGGAGCATCGAACTATCCCGCAATCTTCAAAAACCGACATCATTACATAAGTTCTACTAGAGGATGCTCTCTGCTTAAATGTTTCCATTACACATCGGTGGCAAAAATTGAAACAATAATAGAAAAAAGAATGCGTTCAACAAGAGGACAAATCAAGAGGTCACCCATCCTAGACTACTTCCTAAAGAACTCCACATTTAACTTTGGAATGATGACGGGATCCGATGAATTAATGGTGGTATGATCTAAAATATCTTCTTCTCGCCCCTCATATATACATGAATAGTCTCTCACTACTTTCTCCCTTCATTTTCACTCATTTCTCTTAAATTTTACTACTTCCTTTTGATCTCGTTTCTCTAGGAGCATCGAACTATCCCGTAATCTTCAAAACTCGACATCATTACATAAGTTCTACTAGAGGATGTTCTCTAGTTAAATGTTTCCATTACACATCGTGGGCAAAATTGAAACAATAATAGAAAAAAGAATGCGTTCAACAAGAGGACAAATCAAGAGGTCACCCATCCTTAATTACTCTCAAAGAACCTACATTTATCTTTGGAATGATGACGGAATCCGATGAATTATTGGTGGTATAATCTGAACCGTCCGCTTCTCCCACTCATATAGGCATGAATAGTCTTTCACTACTTTCTCCTTTCATTTTCACTCATTTCTCTAAAATTTCGATATGTTTTGATCTCGTTTCTCTAGGAGCATCGAGCTAACCTCGCTACCTTGAATCCCCGACATCATTACATAAGTTCTACTAGAGGATGTTCTCGAGTTAAATGTTTCCATTACACATCGTGGCAAAAATTGAAACAATAATAGAAAAAAGAATGCGTTCAACAAGAGGACAAATCAAGAGATCACCCATCCTAGACTACTCCCGCAACCTACATTTAACTTTGGAATGATGACGGGATCCGATGAATTAGTGGTGGTATGATCTCAAATGTCCGCTTCTTGCCCTCATATAGGCATGAATAGTCTCTCACTACTTTCTCCCTTCATTTTCACTCATTTCTCTTAAGTTTTACTACCTTTGGATCTCGTTTCTCTAGGAGCATCGAACTATCCCGCAATCTTCAATCCCCGACATCATTACATAAGTTCTACTAGAGGATGTTCTCTAGTTAAATGTTTCCATTACACATCGTGGGCAAAAAATTGAAACAATAATAGAAAAAAGAATGCGTTCAACAAGAGGACAAATCAAGAGGTCACCCATCCTAGACTACTCTCCCGCAACCTACATTTAACTTTGGAATGATGACGGAATCCGATGAATTAGTGGTCGAATGATCTAAAATATCTTCTTCTCGCCCTCATATATACATGAATAGTCTCTCACTACTTTCTCCCTTCATTTTCACTCATTTCTCTTAAATTTTACTACATTCTGATCTCGTTTCTCTAGGAGCATCGAACTATCCCGTAATCTTCAATCCCCTCGACATCATTACATAAGTTCTACTAGAGGATGTTCTCTAGTTAAATGTTTCCATTACACATCGTGGCAAAAATTGAAACAATAATAGAAAAAAGAATGCAATCAACAAGAGGACAAATCAAGAGGTCACCCATCCTAGACTACTCTCAAATAACCTACATTTATCTTTTGAATGATGACGGGATCCGATGAATTATTGGTGGTATAATCTAAACCGTCCGCTTTCTCCCACTCATATATACATGAATAGTCTTTCACTACTTTCTCCCTTCATTTTCACTCATTTCTCTCTCTCTCTCTCTCTCTCTCTCTCTCTCTCTCTCTCGGGGGGGGGGGGGGGGGGGGGGGGGGGGGGGGGGGGGGGGGGGGGGGGGGGGGAAAAAAAAAAAAAAAAAATTTCGATATGTTTTGATCTCGTTTCTCTAGGAGCATCGAGCTAACCCGGCTAGCCTTGAATCCCCGACATCATTACATAAGTTCTACTAGAGGATGTTCTCGAGTTAAATGTTTCCATTACACATCGTGTGGCAAAAATTGAAACAATAATAGAAAAAAGAATGCGTTCAACAAGAGGACAAATCAAGAGGTCACCCATCCTAGACTACTCTCTCTTGAATCCTACATTTAACTTTGGAATGATGACGGGATCCCATGAATTAGTGGTGGTATGATCTAAAATATCTTCTTTCTCGCCCTCATATATACATGAATAGTCTCTCACTACTTTCTCCCTTCATTTTCACTCATTTCTCTTTAAATTTTACTACCTTGCGATCTCAAGTTCTTTAAGAAGCATCGAACTATCCCGTAATCTTCAATCCCCGACATCATTACATAAGTTCTACTAGAAAATGTTCTCTAGTTAAATGTTTCTATTACACATCAAAGGGCAAAAATTGAAACAATAATAGAAAAAAGAATGCGTTCAACAAGAGGACAAATCAAGAGGTCACCCATCCTAGACTACTCGCAACCTACATTTATCTTTGGAATGATGGAGCCAGATCCGATGAATTATTGGTGGTATAATCTTAAACCGGCTCGCTTCTCCCACTGATATATACATGAATAGTCTTTCACTACTTTCTCCCTTCATTTTCACTCATTTCTCTAAAATTTCGATATGTTTTGATCTCGTTTCTCTAGGAGCATCGAGCTAACCCGCAAGCCTTGAATCCTCGACATCATTACATAAGTTCTACTAGAGGATGTTCTCGAGTTAAATGTTTCCATTACACATCGTGGCAAAAATTGAAACAATAATAGAAAAAAGAATGCGTTCAACAAGAGGACAAATCAAGAGATCACCCATCCTAGACTACTTCTCGCAACCTGCCACATTTAACTTTGGAATGATGACGGGATCCGATGAATTAGTGGTGGTATGATCTAAAATGCTCGCTTTCTCGCTCTCATATAGGCATGAATAGTCTTTCACTACTTTCTCCTTTCATTTTCACTCATTTCTCTAAAATTTCGATATGTTTTGATCTCGTTTCTCTTTGAGCATCTCGTTAACCCTCAACCTTGAATCCCCGACATCATTACATAAGTTCTACTAGAGGATGTTCTCGAGTTAAATGTTTCCATTACACATCGTGTGGCAAAAATTGAAACAATAATAGAAAAAAGAATGCGTTCTCAACAAGAGGACAAATCAAGAGGTCACCCATCCTAGACTACTCTCAAGAACCTACATTTAACTTTGGAATGATGACGTTATCCGATGAATTAGTGGTGGTATGATGTATGATCCCACCTTCTTCGCCCTCATATATACATGAATAGTCTCTCACTACTTTCTCCTCTCTATTTTCACTCATTTCTCTTAAATTTTACTACCTTTTGATCTCGTTTCTCTAGGAGCATCGAACTTTTCTGCATCTTCAACCCCCGACATCATTACATAAGTTCTACAAGAGGATGTTCTCTAGTTAAATGTTTCCATTACACATCGTGGCAAAAATTGAAACAACAATAATAAAAAAGAATGCGTTCAACAAGAGGACAAATCAAGAGCTCACCCATCCTAGACTACTCTCGCAACCTACATTTATCTTTGGAATGATGATCGGATCCAAGTAAACACAGGGAAAACGACCGCAAACCGGGTTCGCTTCTCCCACTCATATAGGCATGAATAGTCTTTCACTACTTTCTCCCTTCATTTTCAATTACTTCTCTAAAATTTCGATATGTTTTGATCTCGTTTCTCTAGGAGCATCGAGCTAACCCGCAAGCCTTGAATCCCCGACATCATTACATAAGTTCTACTAGAGAATGTTCTCGAGTTAAATGTTTCCATTACACATCGTGGCAAAAATTGAAACAATAATAGAAAAAAGAATGCGTTCAACAAGAGGACAAATCAAGAGATCACCCATCCTAGACTACGCAAAACCTACATTTAACTTTGGAATGATGACGGGATCCGATGAATTAGTGGTGGTATGATCTTAAATGTCTGCTTCTCGCCCTCATATATACATGAATAGTTCCCCTCACTACTTTCTCCCTTCATTTTCACTCATTTCTCTTAAGTTTTACTACCTTTCGATCTCTTCGTTTCTCTAGGAGCATCGAACTATCCCGCAATCTTCAATCCCCGACATCATTACATAAGTTCTACTAGAGGATGCTTTCCTCTAGTTAAATGTTTCCATTACACATCGTGGCAAAAATTGAAACAATAATAGAAAAAAGAATGCGTTCAACAAGAGGACAAATCAAGAGGTCACCCATCCTAGACTACTCTTAGCAACCTAGATTTAACTTTGGAAAGATGACGGGATCCAATGAATTAGTGGTGGTATGATCTAAAATATCTGCTTCTCGCACTCATATATACATGAATAGTCATTCACTACTTTCTCCCTTCATTTTCACTCATTTCTCTTAAATTTTACTATGTTTCTATCTTGTTTCTCTAGGAGCATCAAGCTAACCCAAGCCTTGAGTCCCCGACATCATTACATAAGTTGTACTAGAGGATGTCTTCTAGTTAAATGTTTCCATTACACAACGTGGCAAAAATTGAAACAATAATAGAAAAAAGAATGCGTTCAACAAGAGGACAAATCAAGAGGTCACCCATCCTAGACTACTCGCCAACCTACATTTAACTTTGGAATGATGACGGGATCCGATGAATTAGTGGTGGTATGATCTAAAATATCTTCTTCTCGCCCTCATATAAGCATGAATAGTCTCTCACTACTTTCTCCCTTCATTTTCACTCATTTCTCTTAAATTTTACTTACCTTTGGATCTCGTTTCTCTAGGAGCATCGAACTATCCTGCATCTTTCAATCCCCGACATCATTACATAAGTTCTACTAGAGGATGTTCTCTAGTTAAATGTTTCCATTACACATCGTGGCAAAAATTGAAACAATAATAGAAAAAAGAATGCGTTCAACAAGAGGACAAATCAAGAGGTCACCCATCCTTAATTACTCTCGCAACCTACATTTATCTTTAGAATGATGACGGAATCCGATGAATTATTGGTGGTATAATCTCAACCGGCTCGCTTCTCCCACTCATATATACATGAATAGTCTTTCACTACTTTCTCCCTTCATTTTCACTCATTTCTCTAAAATTTCGATATGTTTTGATCTCGTTTCTCTAGGAGCATCGAGCTAACCTGCCAGCCTTGAATCCTCGACATCATTACATAAGTTCTACTAGAGGATGCTCTCTCAGTTAAATGTTTCCATTACACATCGTGGCAAAAATTGAAACAATAATAGAAAAAAGAATGCGTTCAACAAGAGGACAAATCAAGAGATCACCCATCCTAGACTACTCTCACAACCTACATTTAACTTTGGAATGATGACGGAATCCGATGAATTAGTGGTGGTATGATCTAAAATGTCTGCTTCTCGCCCTCATATAGGCATGAATAGTCCGTCACTACTTTCTCCCTTCATTTTCACTCATTTCTCTTAAGTTTTATTACCCCTTGATCTCGTTTCTCTAGGAGCATCGAACTATCCCGCAATCTTCAATCCCCGACATCATTACATAAGTTCTACTAGAGGATGTTCTCTAGTTAAATGTTTCCATTACACAACGTATAAAAATTGAAACAATAATAGAAAAAAGAATGCGTTCAACAAGAGGACAAATCAAGAGGTCACCCATCCCAGACCATTTTCAAAGAACTCCATATTTAACTTTGGAATGATGATGGTATCCGATGAATTAGTGGTGGTATGATCTAAAATGTCCGTTTCCTCGCTAACATATATACATTAATAGTCTTTCACTACTTTCTCCCTTCATTTTCACTCATTTCTCTAAAATTTTACTATGTTTTGATATTGTTTCTCTAGGAGCATCAAGCTAACCTGCAGCCTTGAGTCCCCGACATCATTACATAAGTTCTACTAGAGGATGTTCTCTAGTTAAATGTTTCCATTACACATCGGGGCAAAACTCCTGAAACAACAATAGAAAGACAACTGCGTTCAACAAGAGGAAAAAATCAAGAGGTCACCCATCCTAGACTACTCTCGCCAACCTACATTTAACTTTGGAATGATGACGGTATCCAATGAATTAGCTGGTGGTATGATCTAAACCGTCCGCTTCTCGCACTCATATAGGCATGAATAGTCATTCACTACTTTCTCCCTTCATTTTTACTCATTTCTCTTAAATTTTTCTACCTTTTGATCTCGTTTCTCTAGGAGCATCAAGCTATCCCGCCTTGAATCCTCGACATCATTACATAAGTTCTACTAGAGGATGCTTTCTAGTTAAATGTTTCTATTAAACATCAGTAGCAAATATTAAAACAATAATAGAAAAAAGAATGCGTACAACAAGAGGACAAATCAAGAGGTCACCCATCCTAGACTACTCTCACCAACAACATTTAACTTTGGAATGATGACTAGATTCGATGAATTAGTGGTGGTATGATCTCAAATGCTTGCTTCCTCGCACTGATATATACATGAATAGTCTTTCACTACTTTATCCCTTCATTTTCATTCATTTCTCTTATATTTTACTATGTTTTGATCTCGTTTCTCTTGGAGCATCGAGCTAACCCGCAGCCTTGAATCCCCGACATCATTACATAAGTTCTACATGAGGATGTTCTCTAGTTAAATGTTTCCATTACACATCGTTGCAAAAATTGAAACAATAATAGAAAAAAGAATGCGTTCAACAATAGGAAGAATCAAGAGGTCACCCATCCTAGACTACTCATAAAAGACATTTAACTTTGGAATGATGACGGGATCCGATGAATTAGTGGTGGTATGATCTCAAATGTCCGCGTTTCTCGCACTCATATATACATGAATAGTCTTTCACTACTTTCTCCCTTCATTTTCACTCATTTCTTTTTAAATTTTACTATGCTTTGATCTCGGTTCTCTAGGAGCATCGAGCTAACCCGTCTACTCAATCCCCGACATCATTACATAAGTTCTACTAGAGATTGTCTTCTAGTTAAATGTTTCCATTACACATCGTGGCAAAAATTGGAACAATAATAGAAAAAAGAATGCGTTCAACAAGAGGACAACTCAAGAGGTCACCCATCCTAGACTACTCTCGCAACCTACATTTAACTTTGGAATGATGACGGGATCCGATGAATTAGTGGTGGTATGATCTAAAATGTCTCCGTTTCTCGCTCATATATATATATGAATAGTCTCTCACTACTTTTCTCCTCTCATTTTCACTCATTTCTCTTAAATTTTACTACCTTTTGATCTCGTTTCTCTAGAAGCATCGAACTATCCCGCAATCTTCAATCCCCGACATCATTACATAAGTTCTACAAGAGGATGTTCTCTAGTTAAATGTTTCCATTACACATCGTGGCAAAACTTGGAACTAATAATAGAAAAGCAGAATGCGTTCAACAAGAGGACAAATCAAGAGGTCACCCATCCTAGACTACTCTCCCGCAACCTACATTTAACTTTGGAATGATGACGGGATCCGATGAATTAGTGGTGGTATGATCTAAAATGTCTGCTTCTCGCCCTCATATATACATGAATAGTCTCTCACTACTTTCTCCCTTCATTTTCACTCATTTCTCTTAAGTTTTACTACCTTTGGATCTCGTTTCTCTAGGAGCATCGAACTATCCCGCAATCTTCAATCCCCGACATCATTACATAAGTTCTACTAGAGGATGTTCTCTAGTTAAATGTTTCCATTACACATCGGGCAAAAAAATTGAAACAATAATAGAAAAAAGAATGCGTTCAACAAGAGGACAAATCAAGAGGTCACCCATCCTAGACTACTCTCACAACCTACATTTAACTTTGGAATGATGACGGGATCCGATGAATTAGTGGTGGTATGATCTAAAATATCTTCTTCTCGCCCTCATATATACATGAATAGTCTCTCACTACTTTCTCCTTTCATTTTCACTCATTTCTCTTAAATTTTACTACCTTTGGATCTCGTTTCTCTAGGAGCATCGAACTATCCCGTAATCTTCAATCCTCGACATCATTACATAAGTTCTACTAGAGGATGTTCTCTAGTTAAATGTTTCCATTACACATCGTGGCAAAAATGGAAACAATAATAGAAAAAGGAATGCGTTCAACAAGAGGACAAATCAAGAGGTCACCCATCCTAGACTACTTTCACCAACTAAATTTAACTTTGAAACGATGACTAGATCCGATGAATTAGTGGTGGTATGATCTCAAATGTCTGCTTCTCAAGATCAAATTATATATGAATAGTCTTTCACCACTTTCTCCCTTCATTTTCACTCATTTCTCTTAAATTTTAATATGTTTTGATCTCGTTTCTTTAGGAGCATCAAGCTAACCCGGCTAGCCTTGAGTCCCCGACATCATTACATAAGTTCTACTAGAGGATGTTCTCTAGTTAAATGTTTCCATTACACATCAAATAAGTCTTCAAAATTGAAAACAATAATAGAAAAAAGAATGCGTTCAACAATAGGAAGAATCAAGAGGTCACCCATCCTAGACTACCTCGCCCAAAAACATTTAACTTTGGAATGATGACGGGATCCGATGAATTAGTGGTGGTATGATCTCAAATGTCCGCTGTTCGCACTCATATAGGCATGAATAGTCTTTCACTACTTTCTCCTTTCATTTTCACTCATTTGTTTTAAATATTACTATGTTTTTATCTCTGCTTCTCTATGTATACCTAATAAACCCTGCCTTCAATCCTCCACATCATTACATAAGTTCTACTAGAGATTGTTCCCTAGTTAAATGTTTCCATTACACATCGTGGCAACAAAGGGGGCAATAATAGAAAAAAGAATGCATCAAACAAGAGGACAAATCAAGAGGTCACCGATCCTAGACTACTTTCACCAACTAAATTTAACTTTGGAATGATGACGGAATCCGATGAATTAGTGGTGGTATGATCTCAAATGTTCGCTTCTCGCATTCATATAGGCATGAATAGTCTTTCACCACTTTCTCCTCTGCTCTTTCACTCATTTCTCTTAAATTTTACTATGTTTTGATCTCGTTTCTTTAGGAGCATCAAGCTAACCCGCATTGTGTCCCCTGGATTATTACATTTGTTGTACTGTGAGGATAAAAAAAAGTTAAATGTTTCAATTACACATCAAGTGGCCAAAATTAAAATCAAATGTAATAGAAAAAAGCATGCGTTCAACAATAGGAAGAATCAAGAGGTCACCCATCCTAGACTACTCTCACCCAAAAACATTTAACTTTGGAATGATGACTCCCGGATCCAGTGAATTAGTGGTGGTATGATCTCAAATGTCCGCTTCTCGCACTGATATATACATGAACAGCCTTTCACTACTTTCTCCTTTCATTTTCACTCATTTCTTTTAAATTTTACTATGTTTTGATCTCGTTTCTCTAGGAGCATCGAGCTAACCCGCTAGCCTTCAATCCCCGACATCATTACATAAGTTCTACTAGAGATTGTTCCCCAGTTAAATGTTTCCATTACACATCGTGGCAAAAATTGAAACAATAATAGAAAAAAGAATGCGTTCAACAAGAGGATGCAAATCAAGAGGTCACCCATCCTAGACTACTCTCAAAGAACCTACATTTAACTTTGGAATGATGACAGTATCCGATGAATTAGTGGTGGTATGATCTAAAATGTCTGGCTTCTCGCCCTCATATATACATGAATAGTCTCTCACTACTTTCTCCCTTCATTTTCACTCATTTCTCTTAAATTTTACTACCTTTGCATCTCGTTTCTCTAGGAGCATCGAACTATCCCGCAATATTCAATCCCTGACATCATTACATAAGTTCTACTAGAGAATGTTCTCTAGTTAAATGTTTCCATTACACATCGTGGCAAAAATTGGAAACAATAATAGAAAAAAGAATGCTATCAACAAGAGGACAAATCAAGAGGTCACCCATCCTAGACTACTCTCAAGAACTCCATGTAACTTTGGAATGATGACGGGATCCGATGAATTAGTGGTGGTATGATCTCAAATGTCCGTTTCTCGCCCTCATATATACATGAATAGTCTCTCAATTACTTTCTTTCTTCATTTTCGCTCATTTCTCTTAAATTTTACTACCTTTGGATCTCGTTTCTTAAGCAGCATCGAACTATCCCGCAATCTTCAATCCCCTGACACCAGTTACATAAGTTCTACTAGAGGATGTTCTCTAGTTAAATGTTTCCATTACACATCGTGGCAAAAATTGAAACAATAATAGAAAAAAGAATGCGTTCAACAAGAGGACAAATCAAGAGGTCTCCCCATCCTAGACTACTTTCACCAACTAAATTTAACTTTGGAATGATGACGGGATCCGATGAATTAGTGGTGGTATGATCTCAAATGTCTGCTTCTTGCATTCATATATACATGAATAGTGTCTCACCACTTTCTCCCTTCATTTTCACTCATTTCTCGGAAATTTTACTATGCTTTGATCTTGTTGCTTTAGGAGCATGAAGCTAACCCGCAGCCTTGAGTTCCCGACATCATTATATTTGTCTGTATCTAGAGAATTTTCTCTAGTTAAATGTTTCCATTACCCATCGTGGCAAAAATTGAAACAATAATAGAAAAAAGAACTGGAATAAACAAGAGGAAAAAACAAGAGGTCACCCATCCTAGACTACTCTCAACCTACATTTAACTTCAGAATGATGACGGGATCCGATGAATTATTGGTGGTATGATCTATGGCAAACCGGCTCGCTCCTCCCACTCATATATACATGAATAGTCTTTCACTACTTTCTCCCTTCATTTTCACTCATTTCTCTAAAATTTCGATATGTTTTTATCTCGTTTCTCTAGGAGCATCGAGCTAACTCGCAGTCTTGAATCCCCGACATCATTACATAAGTTCTACTAGAGGATGTTCTCGAGTTAAATGTTTCCATTACACATCAGGGCAAAAATTGAAACAATAATAGAAAAAAGAATGCGTTCAACAAGAGGACAAATCAAGAGGTCACCCATCCTAGACTACTCTCCCCGCAACCTACATTTAACTTTGGAATGATGACGGGATCCGATGAATTAGTGGTGGTATGATCTAAAATGTCAAGCTTCTCGCACTCATATATACATGAATAGTCTTTCACTATTTTCTCTCTGCATTTTCACTCATTTCTCTTAAATTTTACTATGTTTTGATCTTGTTTCTCTAGGAGCATCTAAGCTAACCTCAGCCTTGAGTCCCCGACATCATTACATAAGTTCTACTAGAGGATGTTCTCTAGTTAAATGTTTCCATTACACATCGTGGCAAAAAATTGAAACAATAATAGAAAAAAGAATGCGTTCAACAAGAGGACAAATCAAGAGGTCACCCATCCTAGACTACTCTCGCCAACCTACATTTAACTTTGGAATGATGACGGTATCCGATGAATTAGTGGTGGTATGATCTAAAATGTCTGCTTCTCGCACTCATATATACATGAATAGTCTTTTCACTACTTTCTCCCTTCATTTTCACTCATTTCTCTTAAATTTTACTATGTTTTGATCTTGTTTCTCTAGGAGCATCTAAGCTAACCCGGCTAGCCTTGAGTCTCCGACATCATTACATAAGTTCTACTAGAGGATGTTCTCTTTCAGTTAAATGTTTCCATTACACATCGTGGGAAAAATTGAAAACAATAATAGAAAAAAGAATGCGTTCAACAAGAGGACAAATCAAGGAGGGGGTCACCCATCCTAGACTACTCTCAAAGAACCTACATTTAACTTTGCAATGATGATCAAAGGATTCAATGAATTAGTGGTGGTATGAATTAAAATGTCTGCACGCACTCATATATACATGAATAAAAATTCAATACTTTCCCCCTTCATTTTCACTCATTTCTCTTAAATTTTACTATGTTTTGATCTTGTTTCTCTAGGAGCATCAAGCTAACCTTCAGCCTTGAGTCCCTCGACATCATTACATAAGTTCTACTAGAGCATGTTCTCTAGTTAAATGTTTCCATTACACATCGTGCTAAAATTGAAACAATAATAGAAAAAAGAATGCGTTCAACAAGAGGACAAATCAAGAGGTCACCCATCCTAGACTACTCTCAAAGAACCTTACATTTAACTTTGGAAAGATATTCAGATCCAATGAATTAGTGGTGGTATGATCTAAAATATCTCGCTTCTCTTTTTCATATATATATGAATAGTCATTCACTACTTTCTCCTTTCATTTCTCACTCATTTCTCTTAAATTTTACTATGTTTTGATCTTGTTTCTCTAGAAAGATTGTTTTAATCTTCAGGCCTGAAATTCTCGACATCATTACATAAGCTCTACTGTAGGATGCTCTTCAGTTAAACTTTCCATTATGGTTATATCGTGACAAATTTCGAAACAATAATGGTAATTAGCCTGCGTTCAACAAAGAGGACAAATCAAGAGGTCACCCATCCTATATTACTCTCCTCAAAGAACCTACATTTAACTTTGGAATGATGACGGTATCCGATGAATTAGTGGTGGTATGATCTAAAATGTCTGCTTCTCGCACTCATATATACATTAATAGTCTTTCACTACTTTCTCCCCTTCATTTTCACTCATTGCTCTTAAATTCTTACTATGTTTTGATCTTGCTTCTGGGGGAGCATCTAAGCTCACCCGCCTTGAGTCCCCGACATCATTACATAAGTCTTACTTGCAGGATGTTCTCTAGTTAAATGTTTCCATTACACATCGTGGTAAAAATTGAAACAATAATAAAAAAAAGAATGCGTTCAACAAGAGGACAAATCAAGAGGTCACCCATCCTTAATTACTCTCGCAACCTACATTTAACTTTGGAATGATGACGGAATCCAATGAATTAGTGGTCTAATGATCTAAAAAGTCGCTTCTCGCACTCATATAGGCATGAATAGTCATTCACTACTTTCTCCCTTCATTTTCACTCATTTCTCTTAAATTTTACTATGCTTCGATCTTGTTTCTCTAGGAGCATCTAAGCTAACCTCAAGGAATAAATAACAGTCCCCGAAATCATTACATTAGTTCCTACTAGAGGATGTTCTCTAGTTAAATGTTTCCATCTCACATCGTGTCAAAAATTGAAACAATAATAGAAAAAAGAATGCGTTCAACAAGAGGACAAATCAAGAGGTCACCCATCCTAGACTACTCTCGCCAACCTACATTTAACTTTGGAATGATGACGGGATCCGATGAATTGCTGGTGGTATGATCTAAAATGTCCGCTTCTCGCACTCATATATACATGAATAGTCTTTCACTACTTTCTTCCTTCATTTTCACTCATTTTTAATAAATTTTACTATGTTTTGATCTTGTTTCTCTAGGAGCATCAAGCTAACCCGGCTAGCCTTGGAGTCCCCCGACATCATTACATAAGTTCTACTTCAGAGGATGTTCTTCAGTTAAATGTTTCCATTACACATCGTGTATAAATTGAAATAATAATAGAAAAAAGAATGCGTTCAACAAGAGGACAAATCCTGAGGTCACCCATCCTAGACTACTCCTCGCCAGTCCTTACATTTAACTTTGGAATGATGACGGGATCCGATGAATTAGTGGTGGTATGATCTAAAATGTCTGCCTCTCGCACTCATATATACATGAATAGTCTTTCACTACTTTCTCCCTTCATTTTCATTCATTTCTCTTAAATTTTACTATGTTTTGATCTTGTTTCTCTAGGAGCATCAAGCTAACCCGCAAATACCTTGAGTCCCCGACATCATTACATAAGTTCTACTATCTGATGTTCTCTAGTTAAATGTTTCCATTACACATCAAGACAAAAATTGAAACAATAATAGAAAAAAGAATGCGTTCAACAAGAGGACAAATCAAGAGGTCACCCATCCTAGACTACTTCCCCGCAACCTACATTTAATTTTTGAACGATGACGGGATCCGAGCGGAATTAGTGGTGGTATGACTGTAAAATGTCTGCTTCTCGCACTCATATATACATGAATAGTCTTTCACTACTTTCTCCCTTCATTTTCACTCATTTCTCTTAAATTTTACTATGTTTTGATATTGTTTCTCTAGGAGCATCTAAGCTAACCCGGCTACCAGTCCCCGACATCATTACATAAGTTCTACTAGGAGGATGTTCTCTAGTTAAATGTTTCCATTACACATCGTGGAAAAAATTGAAACAATAATAGAAAAAAGAATGCGTTCAACAAGAGGACAAATCAAGAGGTCACCCATCCTAGACTACTCCTCAGAACCTACATTTAACTATGGAATGATGACGGGATCCGATGAATTAGTGGTGGTATGATTTAAAATGTCTGCAAAACGCACTCATATATACATGAATAGTCTTTCACTACTTTCTCCTTTCATTTTTCACTCATTTCTCACAAATTTTACTATGTTTTGATCTTGTTTCTCTAGGAGCATCAAGCTAACCTCAGCCTTCTGAGTCCCTGACATCAATACATTAGTTCTACTAGAGGATGTTCTCTAGTTAAATGTTTCCATTACACATCGTGTGTAGTAAAATTGAAACAATAATAGAAAAAAGAATGCGTTCAACAAGAGTAGGACAAATCAAGAGGTCACCCATCCTAGACTACTCTCAAAGAACCTACATTTAACTTTGCAATGATGATGCAATCCAATGAATTAGTGGTGGTATGATCTAAAATATCCGTTTCCTCGCACTCATATATACATGAATAGTCATTCACTACTTTCTCCCCTTCATTTTCACTCATTTCTCTTAAATTTTCCTATGTTTTGATCTTGTTTCTCTAGGAGCATCCAAGCTAACCTTCAGCCTTGAGTCCCCGACACATCATTACATAAGTCATACTCGAGCATGTTCTTCTAGTTAAATGTTTCCATTACACATCGTGGGTAAAATCGAAACAATAATAGACAAAAGAATGCGTTCAACAAGAGGACAAATCAAGAGGTCACCCATCCTAACCTACTCTCGGATCCCACATTTAACTTTGGAATGATGACGGGATCCGATGAATTAGTGGTGGTATGATCTAAAAATGTCTGCTTCTCGCACTCATATATACATGAATAGTCTTTCACTACTTTCTCCTTTCATTTTCACTCATTTCTCTTAAATTTTACTATGTTTTGATATTGTTTCTCTAGGAGCATCGTTTTCAACTCAGCCTTGAGTCCCCGATATCATTACATAAGTTCTACTAGAGGATGTTCTCTAGTTAAATGTTTCCATTACACATCGTGGAAAAAATTGAAACAATAATAGAAAAAAGAATGCGTTCAACAAGAGGACAAATCAAGAGGTCACCCATCCTAGACTACTCTCACAACCTACATTTAACTATGGAATGATGACGGTATCCGATGAATTAGTGGTGGTATGATTTAAAATGTCCGTTTCCTCGCACTCATATATACATGAATAGTCTTTCACTACTTTCTCCCTTCATTTTCACTCATTTCTTTTAAATTTTACTATGTTTCGATCTTGTTTCTCTAGGAGCATCAAGCTAACCCGCAAATTTGAGTCCCCGACATCATTACATAAGTTCTACTACAGGATGTTCTCTAGTTAAATGTTTCCATTACACATCACGGTAAAAATTGAAACAATAATAGAAAAAAGAATGCAATCAACAAGTTGATAAATCAAGAGGTCACCCATCCTAGACTACTCTCAAGAACTCCATTGAACTTTGGAATGATGACGGGATCCAATGAATTACAGGTCAAATGATCTTAAATGACCGTATCCAAAACTCATATATGGGCGAATAGTCATTCACTACTTTCTCCCCTTCATTTTCACTCATTTCTCTTAAATTCCTTACTATGTTTTGATCTTGTTTCTCTAGGAGCATCAAGCTAACCCGCAGCCTTGAGTCCCCGACATCACATTACATAAGTTGTACTAGAGGATGTTCTCTAGTTAAATGTTTCCATTACACATCGTGTGGTAAAAATTAAACAATAATAGACAAAACAATGCGTTCAACAAGAGGACAAATCAAGAGGTCACCCATCCTAGACTACTCTCAGCAACCTACATTTAACTTTGGAATGATGACGGTATCCGATGAATTAGTGGTGGAAATATATGATCTAAAATGTCTGCTTCTCGCACTCATATATACATTAATAGTCTTTCACTACTTTCTCCCTTCATTTTCACTCATTTCTCTTAAATTTCACTATGTTTTGATCTTGTTTCTCTAGGACCAAGAAAAAAAGTCTTGAGTCCCCGACATCATTACATAAGTTCTACTGCAGGATGTTCTCTAGTTAAATGTTTCCATTACACATCGTGGCAAAAATTGAAACAATAATAGAAAAAAGAATGTGCTCAACAAGAGGACAAATCAAGAGGTCACCCATCCTAGACTACTCTCGCAACCTACATTTAACTTTGGAATGATGACGGGATCCGATGAATTAGTGGTGGTATGATCTAAAAATGTCCGCTTCTCGCACTCATATATACATGAATAGTCTTTCACTACTTTCTCCTTTCATTTTCACTCATTTCTCTTAAATTTTACTATGTTTTGATCTTGCTTCGATAGGAGCATCTAAGCTAACCTGCGCTCTTGAGTCCCCGACATCATTACATAAGTTCTACTAGAGGATGTTCTCTAGTTAAATGTTTCCATTACACATCTGTATAAAATGCACTGAAACAATGATAGAAAACAATATGCGTTCAACAAGAGGACAAGTCAAGAGGTCACCCATCCTAGACTACTCTCAAAGAACCTACATTTAACTTTGGAATAATGACGGAATCCGATGAATTAGTGGTGGTATGATCTCAAATGTCCGTTTCTCGCACTCATATATACATGAATAGTCATTCACTACTTTCTCCCTTCATTTTTACCTATTTCTCTTAAATTTTACTACCTTTTGATCTCGTTTCTCTAGGAGCATCGAACTATCCCGGCTAGCCTTGAATCCCCGACATCATTACATAAGTTCTACTAGAGGATGTTCTCTAGTTAAATGTTTCCATTACACATCGTGGGAAAAATCTAAAGCAGTTAATAGAAAAAAAGAATGCGTTCAACAAGAGGACAAATCAAGAGGTCACCCATCCTAGACTACTCTCACAATCTACATTTAACTTTGGAATGATGACGGAATCCAATGAATTAATGGAAGTGGTATGATTTTAAATGTCCGTTTTCTCGCACTCATATATACATGAATAGTCTTTCAATTACTTTCTCCCTTCATTTTCACTCATTTCTCTTAAATTTTACTATGTTTTGATCTTGTTTCTCTAGAAGCATCAAGCTAAATCTGCATCAGAGTCCTCGACATCATTACATAAGTTCTACTAGAGGATGTTCTCTAGTTAAATGTTTCCATTACACATCGTGGTAAAAATTGAAACAATAATAGAAAAAAGAATGCGTTCAACAAGAGGACAAATCAAGAGGTCACCCATCCTAGACTACTCTCGCAACCTACATTTAACATTGGAATGATGACGGAATCCGATGAATTAGTGGTGGTATGATTCAAAATGTCCGCTTCTCGCACTCATATATACATGAATAGTCTTTCAACTCTTTCTTCCTTCATTTTCACTCATTTCTCTTAAATTTTACTATGTTTTGATATTGTTTCTCTAGGAGCATCCAAGCTAACCCGCAAGCCTTGAGTCCCCGACATCATTACAAAAGTTCTACTAGAGGATGTTCCTCAGTTAAATGTTTCCATTACACATCGTGGACAAAATTGAAACAATAATAGAAAAAAAGAATGCGTTCAACAAGAGGACAAATCAAGAGGTCAAAACAATCCATCCTAGACTACTCTCAAGAACTCCACATTTAATTTTGTAATGATGACGGGATCCGATGAATTAGTGGTGGTATGATCTAAAATGTCTGCTTCTCGCACTCATATATACATGAATAGTCTTTCACTACTTTCTCCTTTCATTTTCTACTCATTTCTCTTAAATTTTACTATGTTTTGATATTGTTTCTCTAGGAGCATCAAGCTAACCTCGCCAGGCTTCGAGTCCCCGACATCATTACATAAGTTCTACTTCAGAGGATGTTCTCTAGTTAAATGTTTCCATTACACATCGTGGAAAAATTGAAACAATAATAGAAAAAAGAATGCGTTCAACAAGAGGACAAATCAAGAGGTCACCCATCCTAGACTACTGGCCAACCTACATTTAACTTTCTTTTCATGATGGGATCTGATGAATTAGTGGTGGTATGATCTAAAATGTCCGCTTCTCGCACTCATATATACATGAATAGTCATTCACTACTTTCTCCCTTCATTTTTACTCATTTCTCTTTAAATTTTACTACCTTTTGATCTCGTTTCTCTAGGAGCATCGAACTATCCTCAGCCTTGAATCCCCGACATCATTACATAAGTTCTAATATAGGATGTTCTCCACATAAATGTTTCCATTACACATCGTGGAAAACAGCGAAAAAATAATAGAAAAAAGAATGCGTTCAACAAGAGGACAAATCAAGAGGTCACCCATCCTAGACTACTCGCCAACCTACATTTAGGTCTTTGGAATGATGACGGAATCCAATGAATTAGTGGCGGTATGATTTAAAATGTCTGCAGGGCAGACTCATATATACATGAATAGTCTTTCACTACTTTCTCCCTTCATTTCTACTCATTTCTCTTAAATTTTACTATGCTTTGATCTTGTTTCTCTAGGAGCATCTAAGCTAACCCGCTCTTGAGTCCCCGACATCATTACATAAGTTCTACTAGAGGATGTTCTCTAGTTAAATGTTTCCATTACACATCGTGGTAAAAATTGAAACAATAATAGAAAAAAGAATGCGTTCAACAAGAGGATAAATCAAGAGGTCACCCATCCTAGACTACTCTCACAACCTACATTTAACATTGTAATGGATGATCGCTATCCGATGAATTAGTGGTGGTATGATCTAAAATGTCCGTTTCTCGCACTCATATATACATGAATAGTCTTTCACTACTTTCTCCCTTCATTTTCACTCATTTCTCTGGCCCTGAACTTTGTTTTGATATTGTTTCTCTAGAAGCATCAAGCTAAACCTCAGCTTCGAGTCCCCTGACATCATTACATAAGTCTCTCCTACCGAGGATGTTCTCTCAGTTAAATGTTTCCATTACACATCAGGGACAAAATTGAAACAATAATAGAAAAAAGAATGCGTTCAACAAGAGGACAAATCAAGAGGTCAACCATCCTAGACTACTCTCAGCAACCTACATTTAATTTTGGAATGATGACGGGATCCGATGAATTAGTGGTGGTATGATCTAAAATGTCCGCTGAACGCACTCATATATACATGAATAGTCTTTCACTACTTTCTCCTTTCATTTTCACTCATTTCTCTTAAATTTTACTATGCTTTGATATTGTTTCTCTAGGAGCATCGAACTATCCCGCGTCTTGAATCCCCGACATCATTACATAAGTTCTACTAGAGGATGTTCTCTAGTTAAAATGTTTCCATTACACATCGTGGAAAAAATTGAAAAAATGAATAGAAAAAAGAATGCGGCTCTAACAAGAGGACAAAATCAAGAGGTCACCCATCCTAGACTACTCTCACAACCTACATTTAACTTTGGAATGACGACGGGATCCAATGAATTAGTGGTGGTATGATTTAAAAATGTCCGCTTCTCGCACTCATATATACATGAATAGTCTTTCACTACTTTCTCCCTTCATTTTCACTCATTTTCCTCTCTCTTTTAAATTTTACTATGTTTTGATCTTGTTTCTCTAGGAGCATCTAAGCTAACCTCAGCCTCATGAGTCCCCGACATCATTACATAAGTTCTACTAGAGGATGTTCTCTAGTTAAATGTTTCCATTACACAACGTAAGTAAAATTGAAACAATAATAGAAAAAAGAATGCGGCTAACAAGAGGACAAATCAAGAGGTCACCCATCCTAGACTACACTCAAAGAACCTTACATTTAACATTGGAATGATGACGGGATCCGATGAATTAGTGGTGGTATGATCTCAAATGTCTGCTTCTCGCACTCATATAGGCATGAATAGTCTTTTCACTACTTTCTCCTTCCATTTTCACTCATTTCTCTTAAATTTTACTATGTTTTGATCTTGTTTCTCTAGGAGCATCAAGCTAACCTCGCTGCCTTGAGTCCCCGACATCATTACATTTGTTCTACTAGAGGATGTTCTCTAGTTAAATGCTTCCATTACACATCGTGGCAAAAATTGAAACAATGATAGAAAAACGAATGCATTCAAATAAGAGGACAAGTCAAGAGGTCACCCATCCTAGACTACTCTCAGCAACCTACATTTAACTTTGGAATAATGACGGTATCCGATGAATTAGTGGTGGTATGATCTAAAATGCCCTCTTCTCGCACTCATATATACATGAATAGTCATTCACTACTTTCTCCCTTCATTTTTACTCATTTCTCTTAAATTTTACTACCTTTTGATCTCGTTTCTCCAGGAGCATCGAACTATCCCGGCTACCTTGAATCCCCGACATCATTACATATGTTCTACTAGAGGATGTTCTCTAGTTAAATGTTTCCATTACACATCGTGGCGAAAATTGAAACAAGAGGTAGAAAAAAGAATGCCATCAACAAGAGGACAAATCAAGAGGTCACCCATCCTAGACTACTCTCGAACCTACATTTAACTTTGGAATGATGATGGAATCCAATGAATTAGTGGTGGTATGATTTAAAAATGTCCGTTTCTCGCACTCATATATACATGAATAGTCTTTCACTACTTTCTCCCTTCATTTTCACTCATTTCTGGTAAATTTTACTATGTTTTGATCTTGCTTCTCTAGAAGCATCAAGCTAACCCGCAAGCCTTGAGTCCCCGACATCATTACATAAGTTCTACTAGAGGATGTTCTCTAGTTAAATGCTTCCATTACACATCAAGGTAAAAATTGAAACAATAATAGAAAAAAGAATGCGTTCAACAAGAGGACAAATCAAGAGGTCACCCATCCTAGACTACTCTCGCTAACCTACATTTAACATTGGAATGATGACGGAATCCGATGAATTAGTGGTGGTATGGTGGATTCCAAAATGTCCGCTTCTCGCACTCATATATACATGAATAGTCATTCACTACTTTCTCCCTTCATTTTTACTCATTTCTCTTAAATTCTTACTACCTTTTGATCTCTCGTTTCTCTGTGAGCATCGAACTATCCCTGTCTTGAATCCCCGACATCATTACATAAGTTCTACTAGAGAATGTTCTCTAGTTAAATGTTTCCATTACACATCAGGGCAAAAATTGAAACGCAAATAGAAAAAAGAATGCGTTCAACAAGAGGACAAATCAAGAGGTCACCCATCCTTAATTACTCTCAAAGAACCTACATTTAACTTTGGAATGATGACGGAATCCAATGAATTAGTGGTGGTATGATTTAAAATGTCTGCTTCTCGCACTCATATATACATGAATAGTCTTTCACCATTTTCTCCCTTCATTTTCACTCATTTCTCTTAAATTCTTACTATGTTTTGATCTTGTTTCTCTAGGAGCATCAAGCTAACCTTCAGCCTTGAGTCCCCGACATCATTACATAAGTTCTACTAGAGGATGTGCACTCAGTTAAATGTTTCCATTACACATCGTGTAAAAATTGAAACAATAATAGAAAAAAGAATGCGTTCAACAAGAGGACAAATCAAGAGGTCACCCATCCTAGACTACTCTCGCTAACTCCACATTTAACATTGGAATGATGACGGGATCCGATGAATTAGTGGTGGTATGATCTAAAATGTCTGCTTCTCGCACTCATATATACATGAATAGTCTTTCACTACTTTCTCCCTTCATTTTCACTCATTTCTCTTAAATTTTACTATGTTTTGATATTGTTTATCTAGGAGCATCTAAGCTAACCCGCCTTGAGTCCCCGACATCATTACATAAGTTCTACTAGAGGATGTTCTCTAGTTAAATGTTTCCATTACACAACGTGGACAAAATTGAAACAATAATAGAAAAAAGAATGCGTTCAACAAGAGGACAAATCAAGAGGTCACCCATCCTAGACTACTTCCTGCCACCTTCATTTAACTTTGAAATAATGACGGGACCCCATGAATTAGTGGTGGTATGATCTAAAATGTCCGCTTCTCTAACTCATATATACATGAATAGTCATTCACTACTTTCTCCCCTTCATTTTTACTCATTTCTCTTAAATTTTACTACCTTTTGATCTCGCAACTCTAGGAGCATCGAACTATCCCATAGCCTTGAATCCCCGACATCATTACATAAGTTCTACCAGAGGATGTTCTCTAGTTAAATGTTTCTATTACACATCGCCCCAAAAATTGAAACAAGAATAGAAAAAAGAATGCGTCTAACAAGAGGACAAATCAAGAGGTCACCCATCCTAGATCATTGTCCCGCAACCTACATTTAACTTTGGAATGATGACGGGATCCAATGAATTAGTGGTGGTATGATTTTAAATGTCCGATTCTCGCACTGATATATACATGAATAGTCTTTCACTACTTTCTCCCTTCATTTTCACTCATTTCTCTTAAATTTTACTACTTTTTGATCTTGTTTCTTAGGAGAATCGAACTAACCTGCATTGAATCCCCGACATCATTACATAAGTTCTACTAGAGGATGTTCTCTATTTAAATGTTTCCATTACACATCGGGGCAAAAATTGAAACAATAATAGAAAAAAGAATGAGTTCAACAAGAGGACAAATCAAGAGGTCGCCCATCCTAGACTACTCTCGCGCAACTAAATTTAACTTTGGAATGATGACGGGATCCGATGAATTAGCGGTGGTATGATCAAAATATCCGCTTCTCGCACTCATATGTACATGAATAGTCTTTCACTACTTTCTCCCTTCATTCTCACTCATTTCTCTTAAATTTTACTATGTTTCGATATTGTTTCTGTAGGAGCATCGAGCTAACCCGCAACCTTAACTCCCCGACATCATTACATAAGTTCCTACTTGAGGATGTTCTCTAGTTAAATGTTTCCATTACACATCGGCAAGAACCGAAACAATAATAGATAACTGAATGCGTTCAACAAGAGGACAAATCAAGTGGTCACCCATCCTAGACTACTCTCGCCAACCTACATTTAACTTTGGAATGATGACGGGATTCGATGAATTAGTGGTGGTACGATCTAAAATGTCCGCTTCTCGCACTCATATATACATGAATAGTCCTTCACTACTTTCTCCCTTCATTTCTACTCATTTCTCTTAAATTTTACTACGTTTTGATATCGCTTCTGTAGGAGCATCATGCGAACCCGCAACTTGAGTCCCCGACATCATTGCATAAGTTCTACTAGAGGATGTTCTCTATTTAAATGTTTCCATTACACATCGTGGCAAAAATTGAAACAATAATAGAAAAAAGAATGCGTTCAACAAGAGGGACAAATCAAGAGGTCACCCATCCTAGACTACTCTCCAACCTACATTTAACTTTGGAATGATGACGGGATCCGATGAATTAGTGGTGGTATGATCTAAAATGTCCGCTTCTCGCACTCATATATACATGAATAGTCTTTCACTACTTTCTCCCTTCATTTTCACTCATTTCTCTTAAATTTTACTACGTTTTGATCTCGTTTCTCTAGGAGCATCGAAGCTATCCCGCAGTCTTGAATCCCCGACATCATTACATAAGTTCTACTAGAGGATGTTCTCTAGTTAAATGTTTCCATTACACATCGGGCAAAAATTGAAACAATAATAGAAAAAAGAATGCGTTCAACAAGAGGACAAATCAAGAGGTCACCCATCCTAGACTACTCTCAACAACCTACATTTAACTTTGGAATGATGACGGGATCCGATGAATTAGTGGTGGTATGATCTCAAATATCCGCTTCTCGCACTCATATATACATGAATAGTCTTTCACTACTTTCTCCCTTCATTTTCACTCATTTCTCTTAAATTTTACTACGTTTTGATCTCGTTTCTCTAGGAGCATCGAAGCTAACCCGCTCTTGAATCCCCGACATCATTACATAAGTTCTACTAGAGGATGTTCTCTAGTTAAATGTTTCCATTACACATCAGGGCAAAAATTGAAACAATAATAGAAAAAAGAATGCGTTCAACAAGAGGACAAATCAAGAGGTCACCCATCCTAGACTACTCTCACCAACCTACATTTAACTTTGGAATGATGACGGGATCCGATGAATTAGTTGTGGTATGATCTCAAATGTACGCTTCTCGCACTCATATATACATGAATAGTCTTTCACTACTTTCTCCCTTCATTTTCACTCATTTCTCTTAAATTTTACTATGTTTTGATCTCGTTTCTCTAGGAGCATCGAGCTAACCCGCATCTTGAATCCCCGACATCATTACATAAGTTCTACTAGAGGATGTTCTCTAGTTAAATGTTTCCATTACACATCGGGGAAAAATTGAAACAATAATAGAAAAAAGAATGCGTTCAACAAGAGGACAAATCAAGAGGTCACCCATCCTAGACTACTCTCGCCAACTACATTTAACTTTGGAATGATGACGGGATCCGATGAATTAGTGGTGGTATGATCTAAAATGTCCGCTTCTCGCACTCATATATACATGAATAGTCTTTCACTACTTTCTCCCTTCATTTTCACTCATTTCTCTTAAATTTTACTATGTTTTGATCTCGTTTCTCTAGGAGCATCGAAGCTATCCCGCAGCCTTGAATCCCCGACATCATTACATAAGTTCTACTAGAGGATGTTCTCTAGTTAAATGTTTCCATTACACATCGGGGAAAAATTGAAACAATAATAGAAAAAAGAATGCGTTCAACAAGAGGACAAATCAAGAGGTCACCCATCCTAGACTACTCTCCAACTACATTTAACTTTGGAATGATGACGGGATCCGATGAATTAGTGGTGGTATGATCTAAAATGTCGCTTCTCGCACTCATATATACATGAATAGTCTTTCACTACTTTCTCCCTTCATTTTCACTCATTTCTCTTAAATTTTACTATGTTTTGATCTCGTTTCTCTAGGAGCATCAAGCTAACCCGCAGTCTTGAATCCCTGACATAATTACATAAGTTCTACTAGAGGATGTTCTCTAGTTAAATGTTTCCATTACACATCGTGGCAAAAATTGAAACAATAATAGAAAAAAGAATGCGTTCAACAAGAGGACAAATCAAGAGGTCACCCATCCTAGACTACTCTCACCAACTACATTTAACTTTGGAATGATGACGGGATCCGATGAATTAGTGGTGGTATGATCTCAAATGTCCGCTTCTCGCACTCATATATACATGAATAGTCTTTCACTACTTTCTCCCTTCATTTTCACTCATTTCTCTTAAATTTTACTATGTTTTGATCTCGTTTCTCTAGGAGCATCGAGCTAACCCGCTAGCTTGAATCCCCGACATCATTACATAAGTTCTACTAGAGGATGTTCTCTAGTTAAATGTTTCCATTACACATCGTGGCAAAAATTGAAACAATAATAGAAAAAAGAATGCGTTCAACAAGAGGACAAATCAAGAGGTCACCCATCCTAGACTACTCTCAACCAACCTACATTTAACTTTGGAATGATGACGGGATCCGATGAATTAGTGGTGGTATGATCTAAAATGTCCGCTTCTCGCACTCATATATACATGAATAGTCTTTCACTACTTTCTCCCTTCATTTTCACTCATTTCTCTTAAATTTTACTATGTTTTGATCTCGTTTCTCTAGGAGCATCAAGCTAACCCGCATCTTGAATCCCCGACATCATTACATAAGTTCTACTAGAGGATGTTCTCTAGTTAAATGTTTCCATTACACATCGTGGCAAAAATTGAAACAATAATAGAAAAAAGAATGCGTTCAACAAGAGGACAAATCAAGAGGTCACCCATCCTAGACTACTCTCGACAACTACATTTAACTTTGGAATGATGACGGGATCCGATGAATTAGTGGTGGTATGATCTAAAATGTCCGCTTCTCGCACTCATATATACATGAATAGTCTTTCACTACTTTCTCCCTTCATTTTCACTCATTTCTCTTAAATTTTACTATGTTTTGATCTCGTTTCTCTAGGAGCATCGAACTAACCCGCAGTCTTGAATCCCCGACATCATTACATAAGTTCTACTAGAGGATGTTCTCTAGTTAAATGTTTCCATTACACATCGGGGAAAAATTGAAACAATAATAGAAAAAAGAATGCGTTCAACAAGAGGACAAATCAAGAGGTCACCCATCCTAGACTACTCTCCAACCTACATTTAACTTTGGAATGATGACGGGATCCGATGAATTAGTGGTGGTATGATCTAAAATGTCCGCTTCTCGCACTCATATATACATGAATAGTCTTTCACTACTTTCTCCCTTCATTTTCACTCATTTCTCTTAAATTTTACTATGTTTTGATCTCGTTTCTCTAGGAGCATCAAGCTAACCCCAGCCTTGAGTCCCCGACATCATTACATAAGTTCTACTAGAGGATGTTCTCTAGTTAAATGTTTCCATTACACATCGGCAAAAATTGAAACAATAATAGAAAAAAGAATGCGTTCAACAAGAGGACAAATCAAGAGGTCACCCATCCTAGACTACTCTCCCCAACTACATTTAACTTTGGAATGATGACGGGATCCGATGAATTAGTGGTGGTATGATCTAAAATGTCCGCTTCTCGCACTCATATATACATGAATAGTCTTTCACTACTTTCTCCCTTCATTTTCACTCATTTCTCTTAAATTTTACTATGTTTTGATCTTGTTTCTCTAGGAGCATCGAGCTAAACCGTGACCTTGAATCCCCGACATCATTACATAAGTTCTACTAGAGGATGTCTTCTCTAGTTAAATGTTTCCATTACACATCGTGGGCAAAATTGAAACAATAATAGAAAAAAAGAATGCGTTCAACAAGAGGACAAATCAAGAGGTCACCCATCCTAGACTACTCTCGCAACCTACATTTAACTTTGGAATGATTGACGGGATCCGATGAATTAGTGGTGTATGATCTAAAATGTCCGCTTCTCGCACTCATATATACATGAATAGTCTTTCACTACTTTCTCCCTTCATTTTCACTCATTTCTCTTAAATTTTACTATGTTTTGATATTGTTTCTCTAGGAGCATCAAGCTAACCCTGCGATTCTTGAATCCCCGACATCATTACATAAGTTCTACTAGAGGATGTTCTCTAGTTAAATGTTTCCATTACACATCAGGGCAAAAATTGAAACAATAATAGAAAAAAGAATGCGTTCAACAAGAGGACAAATCAAGAGGTCACCCATCCTAGACTACTCTCCGCAACCTACATTTAACTTTGGAATGATGACGGGATCCGATGAATTAGTGGTGGTATGATTTAAAATGTATGCTTCTCGCACTCATATATACATGAATAGTCTTTCACTACTTTCTCCCTTCATTTTCACTCATTTCTCTTAAATTTTACTATGTTTTGATCTTGTTTCTCTAGGAGCATCAAGCTAACCTCAGCCGATCTTGAGTCCCCGACATCATTACATAAGTTCTACTAGAGGATGTTCTCTAGTTAAATGTTTCCATTACACATCGGGGTAAAAATTGAAACAATAATAGAAAAAAGAATGCGTTCAACAAGAGGACAAATCAAGAGGTCACCCATCCTAGACTACTCTCGCAAGCCTACATTTAACTTTGGAATGATGACGGGATCCAATGAATTAGTGGTGGTATGATCTAAAATATCTGCTTCTCGCACTCATATATACATGAATAGTCATTCACTACTTTCTCCCTTCATTTTCACTCATTTCTCTTAAATTTTACTATGTTTTGATCTTGTTTCTCTAGGAGCATCAAGCTAACCCGGCTTGAGTCCCCCGACATCATTACATAAGTTCTACTAGAGGATGTTCTCTAGTTAAATGTTTCCATTACACATCGGGGAAAAATTGAAACAATAATAGAAAAAAGAATGCGTTCAACAAGAGGACAAATCAAGAGGTCACCCATCCTAGACTACTCTCGGCAACCTACATTTAACTTTGGAATGATGACGGGATCCGATGAATTAGTGGTGGTATGATCTAAAATGTACGCTTCTCGCACTCATATATACATGAATAGTCTTTCACTACTTTCTCCCTTCATTTTCACTCATTTCTCTTAAATTTTACTATGTTTTGATCTTGTTTCTCTAGGAGCATCAAGCTAACCCACGATCTTGAGTCCCCGACATCATTACATAAGTTCTCTTAGAGGATGTTCTCTAGTTAAATGTTTCCATTACACATCGGGGCAAAAATTGAAACAATAATAGAAAAAAGAATGCGTTCAACAAGAGGACAAATCAAGAGGTCACCCATCCTAGACTACTCTCAACAACCTACATTTAACTTTGGAATGATGACGGGATCCAATGAATTAGTGGTGGTATGATCTAAAATGTCTGCTTCTCGCACTCATATATACATGAATAGTCTTTCACTACTTTCTCCCTTCATTTTCACTCATTTCTCTTAAATTTTACTATGTTTTGATCTTGTTTCTCTAGGAGCATCGAGCTAACCCGCGATCTTGAGTCCCCGACATCATTACATAAGTTCTACTTAGAGGATGTTCTCTAGTTAAATGTTTCCATTACACATCGGGGCAAAAATTGAAACAATAATAGAAAAAAGAATGCGTTCAACAAGAGGACAAATCAAGAGGTCACCCATCCTAGACTACTCTCAACCTACATTTAACTTTGGAATGATGACGGGATCCGATGAATTAGTGGTGGTATGATCTAAAATGTACGCTTCTCGCACTCATATATACATGAATAGTCTTTCACTACTTTCTCCCTTCATTTTCACTCATTTCTCTTAAATTTTACTATGTTTTGATCTTGTTTCTCTAGGAAGCATCGAAGCTAACCCGCGATCTTGAGTCCCCGACATCATTACATAAGTTCTACTAGAGGATGTTCTCTAGTTAAATGTTTCCATTACACATCGGGCAAAAATTGAAACAATAATAGAAAAAAAGAATGCGTTCAACAAGAGGACAAATCAAGAGGTCACCCATCCTAGACTACTCTCGATAAACCTACATTTAACTTTGGAATGATGACGGGATCCATGAATTAGTGGTGGTATGATCTAAAATGTACGCTTCTCGCACTCATATATACATGAATAGTCTTTCACTACTTTCTCCCTTCATTTTTACTCATTTCTCTTAAATTTTACTACCTTTTGATCTCGTTTCTCTAGGAGCATCGAACTATCCCGCAATCTTGAATCCCCGACATCATTACATAAGTTCTACTAGAGGATGTTCTCTAGTTAAATGTTTCCATTACACATCGGGGCAAAAATTGAAACAATAATAGAAAAAAGAATGCGTTCAACAAGAGGACAAATCAAGAGGTCACCCATCCTAGACTACTCTCAACAACCTAAATTTAACTTTGGAATGATGACGGGATCCGATGAATTAGTGGTGGTATGATCTAAAATGTCCGCCTTCTCGCACTCATATATACATGAATAGTCTTTCACTACTTTCTCCCTTCATTTTCACTCATTTCTCTTAAATTTTACTATGTTTTGATCTCGTTTCTCTAGGAGCATCGAGCTAACCCTCAGTCTTGAATCCCCGACATCATTACATAAGTTCTACTAGAGGATGTTCTCTAGTTAAATGTTTCCATTACACATCAGGGTAAAAATTGAAACAATAATAGAAAAAAAGAATGCGTTCAACAAGAGGACAAATCAAGAGGTCACCCATCCTAGACTACTCTCGGCAACCTACATTTAACTTTGGAATGATGACGGGATCCGATGAATTAGTGGTGGTATGATCTAAAATGTCCGCTTCTCGCACTCATATATACATGAATAGTCTTTCACTACTTTCTCCCTTCATTTTCACTCATTTCTCTTAAATTTTACTATGTTTTGATCTTGTTTCTCTAGGAGCATCGAGCTAACCCGCGATCTTGAGTCCCCCGACATCATTACATAAGTTCTACTTAGAGGATGTTCTCTAGTTAAATGTTTCCATTACACATCGAGGGCAAAAATTGAAACAATAATAGAAAAAAGAATGCGTTCAACAAGAGGACAAATCAAGAGGTCACCCATCCTAGACTACTCTCAGCAACCTACATTTAACTTTGGAATGATGACGGGATCCGATGAATTAGTGGTGGTATGATCTAAAATGTCTGCTTCTCGCACTCATATATACATGAATAGTCTTTCACTACTTTCTCCCTTCATTTTCACTCATTTCTCTTAAATTTTACTATGTTTTGATCTTGTTTCTCTAGGAGCATCAAGCTAACCCGCGATCTTGAGTCCCCGACATCATTACATAAGTTCTACTAGAGGATGTTCTCTAGTTAAATGTTTCCATTACACATCAGGGTAAAAATTGAAACAATAATAGAAAAAAGAATGCGTTCAACAAGAGGACAAATCAAGAGGTCACCCATCCTAGACTACTCTCGGCAACCTACATTTAACTTTGGAATGATGACGGGATCCGATGAATTAGTGGTGGTATGATCTAAAATAAATGCTTCTCGCACTCATATATACATGAATAGTCTTTCACTACTTTCTCCCTTCATTTTCACTCATTTCTCTTAAATTTTACTATGTTTTGATCTCGTTTCTCTAGGAGCATCAAGCTAACCCGCACGCTTGAGTCCCCGACATCATTACATAAGTTCTACTAGAGGATGTTCTCTAGTTAAATGTTTCCATTACACATCAGGGCAAAAATTGAAACAATAATAGAAAAAAGAATGCGTTCAACAAGAGGACAAATCAAGAGGTCACCCATCCTAGACTACTCTCACCAACCTACATTTAACTTTGGAATGATGACGGGATCCAATGAATTAGTGGTGGTATGATCTAAAATGTCTCGCTTCTCGCACTCATATATACATGAATAGTCTTTCACTACTTTCTCCCTTCATTTTCACTCATTTCTCTTAAATTTTACTATGTTTTGATCTTGTTTCTCTAGGAGCATCAAGCTAACCCCCGATCTTGAGTCCCCGACATCATTACATAAGTTCTACTAGAGGATGTTCTCTAGTTAAATGTTTCCATTACACATCAGGGTAAAAATTGAAACAATAATAGAAAAAAGAATGCGTTCAACAAGAGGACAAATCAAGAGGTCACCCATCCTAGACTACTCTCGGCCAACCTACATTTAACTTTGGAATGATGACGGGATCCAATGAATTAGTGGTGGTATGATCTAAAATGTCGCTTCTCGCACTCATATATACATGAATAGTCATTCACTACTTTCTCCCTTCATTTTCACTCATTTCTCTTAAATTTTACTATGTTTTGATCTTGTTTCTCTAGGAGCATCAAGCTAACCCGCGATCTTGAGTCCCCGACATCATTACATAAGTTCTACTAGAGGATGTTCTCTAGTTAAATGTTTCCATTACACATCGGGGCAAAAATTGAAACAATAATAGAAAAAAGAATGCGTTCAACAAGAGGACAAATCAAGAGGTCACCCATCCTAGACTACTCTCGGCAACCTACATTTAACTTTGGAATGATGACGGGATCCGATGAATTAGTGGTGGTATGATCTAAAATGTCTTCTCGCACTCATATATACATGAATAGTCTTTCACTACTTTCTCCCTTCATTTTCACTCATTTCTCTTAAATTTTACTATGTTTTGATCTTGTTTCTCTAGAAGCATCAAGCTAACCCGCGATCTTGAGTCCCCGACATCATTACATAAGTTCTACTAGAGGATGTTCTCTAGTTAAATGTTTCCATTACACATCGGGGCAAAAATTGAAACAATAATAGAAAAAAGAATGCGTTCAACAAGAGGACAAATCAAGAGGTCACCCATCCTAGACTACTCTCAGCAACCTACATTTAACTTTGGAATGATGACGGGATCCGATGAATTAGTGGTGGTATGATCTAAAATGTCTGCTTCTCGCACTCATATATACATGAATAGTCATTCACTACTTTCTCCCTTCATTTTTACTCATTTCTCTTAAATTTTACTACCTTTTGATCTCGTTTCTCTAGGAGCATCGAACTATCCCGCAATCTTGAATCCCCGACATCATTACATAAGTTCTACTAGAGGATGTTCTCTAGTTAAATGTTTCCATTACACATCGGGGAAAAATTGAAACAATAATAGAAAAAAGAATGCGTTCAACAAGAGGACAAATCAAGAGGTCACCCATCCTAGACTACTCTGCCAACTACATTTAACTTTGGAATGATGACGGGATCCGATGAATTAGTGGTGGTATGATCTAAAATGTCTGCTTCTCGCACTCATATATACATGAATAGTCTTTCACTACTTTCTCCCTTCATTTTCACTCATTTCTCTTAAATTTTACTATGTTTTGATATTGTTTCTCTAGGAGCATCAAGCTAACCCGCAGTCTTGAGTCCCCGACATCATTACATAAGTTCTACTAGAGGATGTTCTCTAGTTAAATGTTTCCATTACACATCAGGGAAAAAATTGAAACAATAATAGAAAAAAGAATGCGTTCAACAAGAGGACAAATCAAGAGGTCACCCATCCTAGACTACTCTCAGCAACCTACATTTAACTTTGGAATGATGACGGGATCCGATGAATTAGTGGTGGTATGATTTAAAATATGTCTGCTTCTCGCACTCATATATACATGAATAGTCTTTCACTACTTTCTCCCTTCATTTTCACTCATTTCTCTTAAATTTTACTATGTTTTGATCTTGTTTCTCTAGGAGCATCAAGCTAACCCGCAGTCTTGAGTCCCCGACATCATTACATAAGTTCTACTAGAGGATGTTCTCTAGTTAAATGTTTCCATTACACATCAGGGTAAAAATTGAAACAATAATAGAAAAAAGAATGCGTTCAACAAGAGGACAAATCAAGAGGTCACCCATCCTAGACTACTCTCAGCAACCTACATTTAACTTTGGAATGATGACGGGATCCAATGAATTAGTGGTGGTATGATCTAAAATATCTGCTTCTCGCACTCATATATACATGAATAGTCATTCACTACTTTCTCCCTTCATTTTCACTCATTTCTCTTAAATTTTACTATGTTTTGATCTTGTTTCTCTAGGAGCATCAAGCTAACCCGCAGTCTTGAGTCCCCGACATCATTACATAAGTTCTACTAGAGGATGTTCTCTAGTTAAATGTTTCCATTACACATCAGGGTAAAAATTGAAACAATAATAGACAAAAGAATGCGTTCAACAAGAGGACAAATCAAGAGGTCACCCATCCTAGACTACTCTCAGCAACCTACATTTAACTTTGGAATGATGACGGGATCCGATGAATTAGTGGTGGTATGATCTAAAATGTCTGCTTCTCGCACTCATATATACATGAATAGTCTTTCACTACTTTCTCCCTTCATTTTCACTCATTTCTCTTAAATTTTACTATGTTTTGATCTTGTTTCTCTAGGAGCATCAAGCTAACCCGCGATCTTGAGTCCCCGACATCATTACATAAGTTCTACTAGAGGATGTTTTCTAGTTAAATGTTTCCATTACACATCAGGGCAAAAATTGAAACAATAATAGAAAAAAAGAATGCGTTCAACAAGAGGACAAATCAAGAGGTCACCCATCCTAGACTACTCTCAGCAACCTACATTTAACTTTGGAATGATGACGGGATCCGATGAATTAGTGGTGGTATGATCTAAAATGTCCGCTTCTCGCACTCATATATACATGAATAGTCTTTCACTACTTTCTCCCTTCTTTTTCACTCATTTCTCTTAAATTTTACTATGTTTTGATCTTGTTTCTCTAGGAGCATCAAGCTAACCCGCAGTCTTGAGTCCCCGACATCATTACATAAGTTCTACTAGAGGATGTTCTCTAGTTAAATGTTTCCATTACACATCAAGGCAAAAATTGAAACAATAATAGAAAAAAGAATGCGTTCAACAAGAGGACAAATCAAGAGGTCACCCATCCTAGACTACTCTCAGCAACCTACATTTAACTTTGGAATGATGACGGGATCCAATGAATTAGTGGTGGTATGATCTAAAATGTCTGCTTCTCGCACTCATATATACATGAATAGTCATTCACTACTTTCTCCCTTCATTTTTACTCATTTCTCTTAAATTTTACTACCTTTTGATCTCGTTTCTCTAGGAGCATCGAACTATCCCGCAGTCTTGAATCCCCGACATCATTACATAAGTTCTACTAGAGGATGTTCTCTAGTTAAATGTTTCCATTAAACATCAGGGAAAAAATTTAAAACAATAATAGAAAAAAGAATGCGTTCAACAAGAGGACAAATCAAGAGGTCACCCATCCTAGACTACTCTCAACCAACAACATTTAACTTTGGAATGATGACGGTATCTGATGAATTAGTGGTGGTATGATCTCAAATGCTTGCTTCTCGCACTCATATATACATGAATAGTCTTTCACTACTTTATCCCTTCATTTTCACTCATTTCTCATATATTTTACTATGTTTTGATCTCGTTTCTCTAGGAGCATCGACCTAACCCGCACTCTTGAATCCGCGACATCAGTACATAAGTTCTACTAGAGGATGTTCTCTAGTTAAATGTTTCCATTACACATCAGGGCAAAAATTGAAACAATAATAGAAAAAAGAATGCGTTCAACAATAGGAAGAATCAAGAGGTCACCCATCCTAGACTACTCTCAGCCAAAAACATTTAACTTTGGAATGATGACGGGATCCGATGAATTAGTGGTGGTATGATCTCAAATGTCTGCTTCTCGCACTCATATATACATGAATAGTCTTTCACTACTTTCTCCCTTCATTTTCACTCATTTCTTTTAAATTTTACTATGTTTTGATCTCGTTTCTCTAGGAGCATCGAGCTAACCCGCGATCTTCAATCCCCGACATCATTACATAAGTTCTACTAGAGATTGTTCTCTAGTTAAATGTTTCCATTACACATCAGGGCAAAAATTGAAACAATAATAGAAAAAAGAAAGCGTTCAACAAGAGGACAAATCAAGAGGTCACCCATCCTAGACTACTCTCAGCAACCTACATTTAACTTTGGAATGATGACGGGATCCGATGAATTAGTGGTGGTATGATCTAAAATGTCTGCTTCTCGCACTCATATATACATGAATAGTCTTTCACTACTTTCTCCCTTCATTTTCACTCATTTCTCTTAAATTTTACTATGTTTTGATCTTGTTTCTCTAGGAGCATCAAGCTAACCCGCAGTCTTGAGTCCCCGACATCATTACATAAGTTCTACTAGAGGATGTTCTCTAGTTAAATGTTTCCATTACACATCAGGGCAAAAATTGAAACAATAATAGAAAAAAAGAATGCGTTCAACAAGAGGACAAATCAAGAGGTCACCCATCCTAGACTACTCTCGGCAACCTACATTTAACTTTGGAATGATGACGGGATCCGATGAATTAGTGGTGGTATGATCTAAAATGTCTGCTTCTCGCACTCATATATACATGAATAGTCTTTCACTACTTTCTCCCTTCATTTTCACTCATTTCTCTTAAATTTTACTACCTTTTGATCTCGTTTCTCTAGGAGCATCGAACTATCCCGCAATCTTGAATCCCCGACATCATTACATAAGTTCTACTAGAGGATGTTCTCTAGTTAAATGTTTCCATTAAACATCAGGGAAAAAATTTAAAACAATAATAGAAAAAAGAATGCGTTCAACAAGAGGACAAATCAAGAGGTCACCCATCCTAGACTACTCTCAGCCAACAACATTTAACTTTGGAATGATGACGGTATCTGATGAATTAGTGGTGGTATGATCTCAAATGCTTGCTTCTCGCACTCATATATACATGAATAGTCTTTCACTACTTTATCCCTTCATTTTCACTCATTTCTCTTATATTTTACTATGTTTTGATCTCGTTTCTCTCGGAGCATCGAGCTAACCCGCAGTCTTGAATCCCCGACATCATTACATAAGTTCTACTAGAGGATGTTCTCTAGTTAAATGTTTCCATTACACATCAGGGCAAAAATTGAAACAATAATAGAAAAAAGAATGCGTTCAACAATAGGAAGAATCAAGAGGTCACCCATCCTAGACTACTCTCAGCCAAAAACATTTAACTTTGGAATGATGACGGGATCCGATGAATTAGTGGTGGTATGATCTCAAATGTCTGCTTCTCGCACTCATATATACATGAATAGTCTTTCACTACTTTCTCCCTTCATTTTCACTCATTTCTTTTAAATTTTACTATGTTTTGATCTCGTTTCTCTAGGAGCATCGAGCTAACCCGCGATCTTCAATCCCCGACATCATTACATAAGTTCTACTAGAGATTGTTCTCTAGTTAAATGTTTCCATTACACATCAGGGCAAAAATTGAAACAATAATAGAAAAAAGAATGCGTTCAACAAGAGGACAAATCAAGAGGTCACCCATCCTAGACTACTCTCAAGAACCTACATTTAACTTTGGAATGATGACGGGATCCGATGAATTAGTGGTGGTATGATCTAAAATGTCCGCTTCTCGCACTGATATATACATGAATAGTCTTTCACTACTTTCTCCCTTCATTTTCACTCATTTCTCTTAAATTTTACTACCTTTGGATCTCGTTTCTCTAGGAGCATCGAACTATCCCGCAATCTTGAATCCCCGACATCATTACATAAGTTCTACTAGAGGATGTTCTCTAGTTAAATGTTTCCATTACACATCGGGGCAAAAATTGAAACAATAATAGAAAAAAGAATGCGTTCAACAAGAGGACAAATCAAGAGGTCACCCATCCTAGACTACTCTCAACAACTACATTTAACTTTGGAATGATGACGGGATCCGATGAATTAGTGGTGGTATGATCTAAAATGTCTTCTTCTCGCACTCATATATACATGAATAGTCTTTCACTACTTTCTCCCTTCATTTTCACTCATTTCTCTTAATTTTACTATGTTTTGTCTTAATTTTACTACCTTTGGATCTCGTTTCTCTAGGAGCATCGAACTATCCCGTAATCTTCAATCCCCGACATCATTACATAAGTTCTACTAGAGGATGTTCTCTAGTTAAATGTTTCCATTACACATCAGGGCAAAAATTGAAACAATAATAGAAAAAAGAATGCGTTCAACAAGAGGACAAATCAAGAGGTCACCCATCCTAGACTACTCTCAAAGAACCTACATTTAACTTTGGAATGATGACGGGATCCGATGAATTAGTGGTGGTATGATCTAAAATGTCCGCTTCTCGCACTCATATATACATGAATAGTCTTTCACTACTTTCTCCCTTCATTTTCACTCATTTCTCTTAAATTTTACTATGTTTTGATCTCGTTTCTCTAGGAGCATCGAGCTAACCCGCAATCTTGAATCCCCGACATCATTACATAAGTTCTACTAGAGGATGTTCTCGAGTTAAATGTTTCCATTACACATCGGGGGCAAAAATTGAAACAATAATAGAAAAAAGAATGCTCAATTGCATGTCTTCACTACTTTATCCCTTATTTCAGACATAGCCGGACAAATCAAGAGGTCACCCATCCTAGACTACTCTCAACAACCTACATTTAACTTTGGAATGATGACGGGATCCGATGAATTAGTGGTGGTATGATCTAAAATGTCTACTTCTCGCACTCATATATACATGAATAGTCTTTCACTACTTTCTCCCTTCATTTTCACTCATTTCTCTTAAATTTAACTACCTTTTGATCTGTTTCTCTAGGAGCATCGAACTATCCCGCAATCTTGAATCCCCGACATCATTACATAAGTTCTACTAGAGGATGTTCTCTAGTTAAATGTTTCCATTACACATCGTGGCAAAAATTGAAACAATAATAGAAAAAAGAATTGCGTTCAACAAGAGGACAAATCAAGAGGTCACCCATCCTAGACTACTCTCAAAGAACCTACATTTAACTTTGGAATGATGACGGGATCCGATGAATTAGTGGTGGTATGATCTAAAATGTCCGCTTCTCGCACTCATATATACATGAATAGTCTTTCACTACTTTCTCCCTTCATTTTCACTCATTTCTCTTAAATTTTACTATTTTTGATCTCGTTTCTCTAGAGCATCGAACTAACCCGCAGTCTTGAATCCCCGACATCATTACATAAGTTCTACTAGAGGATGTTCTCTAGTTAAATGTTTCCATTACACATCAGGGAAAAAATTTAAAACAATAATAGAAAAAAGAATGCGTTCAACAAGAGGACAAATCAAGAGGTCACCCATCCTAGACTACTCTCAGCCAACAACATTTAACTTTGGAATGATGACGGGATCCGATGAATTAGTGGTGGTATGATCTCAAATGCTTGCTTCTCGCACTCATATATACATGAATAGTCTTTCACTACTTTACCCCTTCATTTTCACTCATTTCTCTTAAATTTTACTATGTTTTGATCTCGTTTCTCTAGGAGCATCGACCTAACCCGCACTCTTGAATCCGCGACATCATTACATAAGTTCTACTAGAGGATGTTCTCTAGTTAAATGTTTCCATTACACATCAGGGCAAAAATTGAAACAATAATAGAAAAAAGAATGCGTTCAACAATAGGAAGAATCAAGAGGTCACCCATCCTAGACTACTCTCAGCCAAAAACATTTAACTTTGGAATGATGACGGGATCCGATGAATTAGTGGTGGTATGATCTCAAATGTCTGCTTCTCGCACTCATATATACATGAATAGTCTTTCACTACTTTCTCCCTTCATTTTCACTCATTTCTTTTAAATTTTACTATGTTTTGATCTCGTTTCTCTAGGAGCATCGAGCTAACCCGCAGTCTTCAATCCCCGACATCATTACATAAGTTCTACTAGAGATTGTTCTCTAGTTAAATGTTTCCATTACACATCAGGGCAAAAATTGAAACAATAATAGAAAAAAGAATGCGTTCAACAAGAGGACAAATCAAGAGGTCACCCATCCTAGACTACTCTCGGCAACCTACATTTAACTTTGGAATGATGACGGGATCCGATGAATTAGTGGTGGTATGATCTAAAATGTCTGCTTCTCGCACTCATATATACATGAATAGTCTTTCACTACTTTCTCCCTTCATTTTCACTCATTTCTCTTAAATTTTATTACCTTTTGATCTCGTTTCTCTAGGAGCATCGAACTATCCCGCACTCTTGAATCCCGGACATCATTACATAAGTTCTACTAGAGGATGTTCTCTAGTTAAATGTTTCCATTAAACATCAGGGCAAAAATTAAAACAATAATAGAAAAAAGAATGCGTTCAACAAGAGGACAAATCAAGAGGTCACCCATCCAAGACTACTCTCAGCCAACTACATTTAACTTTGGAATGATGACGGGATCCGATGAATTAGTGGTGGTATGATCTCAAATGCTTGCTTCTCGCATTCACTACTTCTCGCCCTCATATATACATGAATAGTCTCTCACTTTACTTTCTCCCTTCATTTCACTCATTTCTCTTAAATTTTACTACCTTTTGATCTCGTTTCTCTAGGAGCATCGAACTATCCCTTAATCTTCAATCCCCGACATCATTACATAAGTTCTACTAGAGGATGTTCTCTAGTTAAATGTTTCCATTACACATCGGTGGCAAAAATTGAAACAATAATAGAAAAAAGAATGCGTTCAACAAGAGGACAAATCAAGAGGTCACCCATCCTAGACTACTCTCAAGAACTAAATTTAACTTTGGAATGATGACGGGATCCGATGAATTAGTGGTGGTATGATCTAAAATGTCCGCTTCTCGCACTCATATATACATGAATAGTCTTTCACTACTTTCTCCCTTCATTTTCACTCATTTCTCTTAAATTTTACTATGTTTTGATCTCGTTTCTCTAGGAGCATCGAGCTAACCACATCTTGAGTCCCCGACATCATTACATAAGTTCTACTAGAGGATGTTCTCTAGTTAAATGTTTCCATTACACATCGGGGCAAAAATTGAAACAATAATAGAAAAAAGAATGCGTTCAACAAGAGGACAAATCAAGAGGTCACCCATCCTAGACTACTCTCGGTCACCATCTCGCTCTCAACAACCTACATTTAACTTTGGAATGATGACGGGATCCGATGAATTAGTGGTGGTATGATCTAAAATGTCTACTTCTCGCACTCATATATACATGAATAGTCTTTCACTACTTTCTCCCTTCATTTTCACTCATTTCTCTTAAATTTTACTACGTTTTGATTGTTTCTCTAGGAGCATCGAGCTAACCCGCATTCTGAGTCCCCGACATCATTACATAAGTTCTACTAGAGGATGTTCTCTAGTTAAATGTTTCCATTACACATCGGGGCAAAAATTGAAACAATAATAGAAAAAAGAATGCGTTCAACAAGAGGACAAATCAAGAGGTCACCCATCCTAGACTACTCTCACAACCTACATTTAACTTTGGAATGATGACGGATCCGATGAATTAGTGGTGGTATGATCTCAAAATGTCCGTTCTCGCACTCATATATACATGAATAGTCTTTCACTACTTTCTCCCTTCATTTTCACTCATTTCTCTTAAATTTTACTATTTTTGATCTCGTTTCTCTAGAGCACAAGCTAACCCGCCTTGAGTCCCCGACATCATTACATAAGTTCTACTAGAGGATGTTCTCTAGTTAAATGTTTCCATTACACATCAGGTAAGGCAAAAATTGAAACAATAATAGAAAAAGAATGCGTTCAACAAGAGGACAAATCAAGAGGTCACCCATCCTAGACTACTCTCAACAACCTACATTTAACTTTGAATGATGACGGGATCCGATGAATTAGTGGTGGTATGATCTAAAATGTCTGCTTCTCGCACTCATATATACATGAATAGTCTTTCACTACTTTCTCCCTTCATTTTCACTCATTTCTCTTAAATTTTACTATGTTTTGATCTCGTTTCAAAAAAAAAAAAAAAAAAGCCAACAAGAAGACAAATCAAGAGGTCACCCATCCAACTACTCAAGAACCTCCAACATTTAACTTTGAAATGATGACGGGATCCGATGAATTAGTGGTGGTATATAAACTAAAATATTTACTTCTCGAACTCATATATACATGAATAGTCATTCACTACTTTCTCCCTTCATTTTCACTCATTTCTCTTAAATTTTACTATCTTTTGATTTTCTCTAAAGAGCATAGAACTATCCCGGCAGTCTTCAGTCCCCGATATCACTACATAAGTTCTACTAGAGGATATTCTCTAGTTAAATGTTTCCATTACACAACGTGGGCAAAAATTGAAACATATAATAGAACAAAAGATTGCGTTCAACAAGCAGGACAAATCA